>JASCZW010001115.1:0-111756 GCA_034211315.2 Aedes japonicus
GGAACTCCTCAAGATCGGAAACTTTCAAAAAGTCAGCAAACATCTCAGACGTTCAGAGAACGTCCCAGAAATTCAGATTTTTTCAGAAGTTCAGGGAACTTTCCAGAAGCTCGAAAAAACTCCCGGATGTTCAGGGGATTCAGCAATTCAGGAAATTGCTCAGTAGTCCTGCGATCTTCCAAAAATTTCAGAAAACTTCTCCCAAGATTGGGGGGCTTTCCAGAATTTCCGAAAACGTCCCAGATAAACAGGAAACTGGATTTTTTGAGCATTCGAAAAGTTTAGGAAACATTCAAAGGATTCCATAAGTTTGGGGAGCTTCCTAGAACTTCAGGGATCTTTCCAGGTGATCGAGAAACTTTCCACTTGTTCCGAAAACATCCCAAAAGTTTAGGGTATTTAAGTTTTAAGAAGAACTTAAACTTCTTACTACTCGATAATTTTTGGAACCCAACCAAAACGAGAATGAAGAAACCAACTACTTTTTAATCAATTTCATAGAGTTTCCACCTATTTACAATCTTGAAGATCATAAAAAGTTCTTGTACGGTTTAACAACATCTCGGTAATGCTTACTATTCCACAGAAATTCCACTGCTTCCAAGATTTTTTTTTCAATTTCTCGTAAGTTATTTAAATATGTGTGATATTCTGCTTTTCATCACAGAATATGTACCTGCTGGAAGTTAAAACAACTTCTGGGAAGCGGAATCTGATTTTCTAAGTTCCCGTAATTTCCAGAAAATTTTTCTTTTTCCATGGATGATCAGCAAACTTTTTGGAAGTTCATCCAAGTTTCCAGAAACGTTGATAATTTTTCGGCAATTCAATGAACTTCTCTAAAGTTCCATCATTTCTCTTCTCGAAAGACAGCGAGCAAACTTCATGATTATCTGGAAGCTTCCAATTATTTTATTCAAATGCCTAGTAGTTTAATCAACTTCTGACTAGTTCATTAAAGATATTTCCACCCAATCTTCATAGATATTCCTAAGCTCATTAAATTAAATTTTTAAAGAGTGCGTTCAGTAAGAAACTTAGAAGCTTATATAATTTCTGAAATGATGCAAAATAGATCCGGTATAAAACAAAATTTACAAACACCAGCATTGCAGCGATGTTTTTGCGTTTGGTCTAGAAAATTGGCTCATCCTGTCGCACAAAAAGGCGTATTTTAAATAAATGGAAAGTGTCTGGTGGTTAATCAAACTGGAAAAAGTTTAAGAGCTCAGAGATTTAGCTACGAGTAATTTATATCAACTCATCTAAACAGTCGGGAAAATAAGGCAAAAATGCGGGAATTTTTACATTAAGATTGTATGGCCACCCTGGAACTGTAATGATAAACAGAGTTTGACGGCTAAACCCCGGGCCCGCAAGTAGTATCGCGAATCTTTGACAAAGTTTTCCTGCGTGATAATGGACGATGAAACTTATGTGCTGGAAGACCTTAAGTAGCTTCCCGGAATGTCTAATTATACTGCACTGCAACGGAACGGTGCTGCGGAGTTGCGACCTATCGAGCGGTATTTGGCTCTCGTGAAGCGAAAACTCTCTCAATACGAACAAATGACATTTTCGAAGTTTTGTAAGCATCGGTTCCAATTGATGCTTGTTGGCTCTACCAGTAGTACATTAAACCACACAGTTCTACAAACCCCACGTCCACACCTACCTCAGTGAGTGTTACTGCCATCTTTCACTGAGAGGTTGACAGCTGCACCACTCATACGGTCAATTCTCCCCCAGTCCCTCTCACACCGATTTATACACAGAAAGAAATCTTGTAGTAAAAACTACCATTATTCCCGACTACGCCTATCTTTACTACTATGACCATTCAGTCAAATTTACTACGTTTACGGTAAAATCTTCAACGTTTGTGGTATATTTGACAAACCTCATATTGATATCAACCG
Source organism: Aedes japonicus (assembly GCA_034211315.2). NCBI lineage: Eukaryota > Metazoa > Arthropoda > Insecta > Diptera > Culicidae > Aedes > Aedes japonicus. Next base: position 1,920 of record JASCZW010001115.1, read on the forward strand.
CACCATGGTTGATCTAATCGCAGACATGGTAAAATCAAACGCATTTATAGTCAGCTGAAAATTGTTGGTGATTGCGCTTAATTTAACCCTCGAAATGGTAGTTTCTACGGCGGCTTTTTTTTGCATGTAGGCAGCGGTTGGAACGCATACTGAGACAAATAGGTGTCGCCATAAAAAATATATCTAGGCTTTTTTTTCATTGGGGCGAGTCTAACATTGAGAGACTCTCTTTGATTACTTTCTCTTTCATTCATATTCCAATCATCTTTACGTTTTTCATTCTACTATTTGTAGTGTATGCGAGCCAGCACTGTTGTGTTTCGATCTGTGCTAAAGGATTCCTCGAAAGTTTTTCAATGGCGCTGTAATAAATGAAAGAGAGTGACACCGGAGAGAATCACCTAATGATAGATTCGCCCTAATGAAAAAAAATCCGAGATATATAATGAAACATAGGGGTCACTCTCATCTTTTAAGAATGCACATGCAAGGCGGAGATTATAAGTGCGAATTCGGGTTATTTTCTGGTTTTTGCTCTCTTCCAAGTACATTTGTTCTTTAAATTCTCGGCCATAACAAAGAAAACTTCTTTGCAGTCGCAACCACCAGAAGACATAGAAGTACACGTCGTATTTAAAAATTGTGGAAGTAAGATTGTTTGAGTCTGAAACAGTGTATTTCTTATTAATCTAGTGGGATTCTTTTTATCAAAATTTCAGTTAGTAGTCCTTAAAACTTGAAGTCTGGAGTGAAAAACTACAATTATAAATTCACTACTGATGTAAATCTTAACCTCAAATTTTAAAAATAGATTTTGTGTTATAGTTTGTTTGTAGCTCTTCATAAAGAACAATCTCCAGAAGGATACAACATTGTGAACAGAATCAAGAAACAGAAAAAGCTAATTTGATTGAAATTTTGTGAAACCGCTTGTGGATAGTAAACACGTCGTATGGATGGATACTGATGCCACAGGAACAGGTGGAACAGGTGAACCACCCCGCATGAGGCTTGAGAGCTCGAGTAACGGGTGTTCAATAAAAAATGAGAATGATTTCAATACCTTTCTGTAATTGAAGTAATGAGCGTAAATTTGTTTCTCTCCAAGAGATTTAAAGCAAAACAATGCATTAGGTCCTAAGTTACATTGAGAGATTCTCTTGGTTGACTTTCTCTTTGGCTAATAGGTTGTCTATTAAACGATTTGCTGCTGTTTTCAACGCATTGGATCCCTTACCACACTTTATACTACCGTACTGTATATTGAAAATAATTAAAAATGTTTTTACATAGCCATAGGAACGCAAAGAGAAAGTTGACAAAGAGAGTCTCTCAATGTTACTTAGGACCTAATGCATTGATTTGCTCTCTGGACTCCCGAGAATTAGATGGCTTGTTTCTTTTCGCTTGGGTGCTGTCAATTCAATCGAAGATGGCGTCGAAACAGCAAGCACTCCGCTACACAGATGCACAATTCTTATAAAAGACGGTCAAAAACGTTTTCACCCTTTTGTCATCATTTTATCGACTAAGTGTCTTAAGAAGAGTTGCTCAAAATAATATTCCCCATCTTTTAAAAAAACACGCCTAACTATACTTTCAAATTCTAACTTTTTCCAGCGACAAGATAACGGGTTGTTGTCTTTGCTGAAGACATTAAGTTTCTAGAATTTTTTTTATTAATCATTTCAGCGCCAACATTTGATTAGGGCGAATCTGCTTATGTAAACAAACACTTTGTCTGCTAATTTAGCGGAAGTTGAATACAATTCGTTCAAATTGAATATATCATCGAGATAAAGCTCCTCTTCCTTAAAGTGTGCTTAATTTGTATTTGTGACCTTTTGTTCAAGAGAAAATGACTACGAACGCCATTGTTTACAAAAGCAGATTCACCCTAATCTAATGTTGGCGCTGATTTATTTGTACAGGTTCAATCGAATCAACTTTACAGAGCCAAGTTTTCATATTTGTATACATCAGGTATCTTAGAACTAAAGTTAGGGGGATGGAGCTGATTACTCGCGACCGTCTCGAGGTTAATAGGAACTACAATTTAACAGATAGGAATGAAGCGAGTTTGAGGATTCAACTCAAGGAGCTTCTTAAAATTTTCGATCATCTAGGGGTTCATAACTTCACACCTGGTGAGGAGCCGGAGAGATAATTCTGAAAACCGATCCGAGAGTGGCAACATGCGAGCCAGCACTTCAAGACTCTTGGTGTGAGTCGAGTGCATGCAACCTAATGCGATACGAAGACACCGATACTGAATACGTTCTAGTTTAATGAAGTGCGACCGTTTTAAGCAGGCTCAAGGCGACACCTTCAATCTAGTCAACCTTCGTCAAAAACCGAATTTCTTAAATCCAGCAGAAGACGGAAATTTGCGAGTCGAATCATGTGGTAGGGCAAGAGAATCATGCAGACATAATCTCGAGAGGACTTTCCCCTGCCGACTTGATCAAGTGTAAATTGTGGTAGAAAGGTCCTCCATGGCTTCGAGGAGAAAGACAATCTTAGACAATTCCAGATAATGATAGCGAGGCAGCGAAGGAAGCAAGAAAATCTTCGCCTAAAGTCACATCTGTTTCTTCAACTTTCGTCGAGGAATACGTGGGCAGGTTTTACAACTACCAGCACATGCCACGCATCAACGCCTACTGCTGGCGAATCTTCAATAATCTTCAACTATTAAAAGCCGAGCGCACGGCTTTATCTCCGTTAACAACTACTGAGCTTCACAATGCTGAATTAGTACTTATTCGACTTGTTCAACGAGATATTTTTGATGCGGAATTGAAGGCACTGCAGGAAGAACAGCATGTCTCACCAAAATCACGACTTCGGTGGTTTAATCCGATGATTGGTCCTAAGACGTTCCACGCGTCGGTGGACGGTTGAGTCGTTTCAGTCAAACATACGATTCTCGCCATCAAATGCTTCTCCCAGGATCACATCCGTTTACAGCACTTCTCGTTCGCTGTTAGCACGAACGTTATCTACATGCAGCTGTTCTGCTTCTCACCAATATTATACGGCAGCGGTTTTGGCTTCTGGGTGGTCGCAACATCATTCGTCGTGTTGTTCACAGTTGCGTCACATGCTTTCGAGCAAAACCAAAGGCAATAGGGCAGTTCATGGTTGAGCTTCCACCCAAGCGTGTTATCGCTTCGATGCCATTTTGCGTCGTTGGTGTTGATTTCTGGGGACCAATTTATCTCAAGCCTCGCCATCGAAAAGTTCGTTTGCTTCAGCACGAAAGCAGTTCACTTGGAGCTCGTCATAGACCTTAGCACCGTCAAGTTCCTTCAAGCTTTCCGTCGCTCCGTGTCTCGTCGAGGTTTGTGCTCAGAAGTCTACAGTGATAACGGCAGAAAATTCGTTGGTGCCGCTAATGAAATTCGCAGGGTACTGCGCGATAAGTATCTCCAACACACCTTTGCCAACGAATGCACCGCCAATAACATCCGCTGGCATTTCAATCCCCTTCGCTATTCACACTTTGGAGGACTATGAGAACCGCTTCGTCCGTTTGCTGGACGATCGTAAGCTGGCATTCGACGACATGGATACTCTTCTTATCCAGATTGAAGCGTGCCTTAGTTCGCTACCCCTCACAAAACATTCCGAAGATCCAACAGATCTTCAAGCTCTCCCATCGGGTCACTTTCTGATCGGTTTATCGCTACATTCCGTACCAGCCGTTGACTATTGATCGATTCCAGCCAATCGTCTCCATCAATAGCAGCGAATTCAGCAACTACTTCAGGAAGTCTGGAAATGCTGACACGTAAAATACATTACACTGCTTTAACCACGCAGCAAGTGGTGCAGCCCACTCGTACCGCTGCAAAGAAACCAGTGCATCCTTCATTAATAAATATTGTTGCTGTTTGAATACTGTGGAAGGTCAAAAGACATAATGCGGCAATCTCGACATACTCTAGGTCATCCAAAATGACCTTTAGTTGAAAACATAAGATTTACATTATATTGTTTTGAAATTGGAAATATCTTCCCTACATGATGGGATCCCAGTTGTGCGATGGCAAAATAAAGGCGGACAAGTGAAAGCACCAGTGGAAGATTCGGACACGGATACAACTGTACAAAACTCGCGAAGAAAAACGATTAAAAAAGGTGGTTTTATTCAAATACTTGTTACTTACAAGAAAGCACGTTTTGGAATGATGCAATCGCTGTTGCTGTCAAAAAAGGATCTGTTGCCAAGGTACTCACAAAAAAGGTGTGCACGCCAAAGCGCGTACTGCTGGGTGTAAGGATGAGTAAATAACAGGTAGGGACAAGCAGTGCTACCAGTTCCACATAGTGAACAGCAATTTCTGCTAGAACACGGGAAATAATGTGTTCTTCATAAGAGAAAAACAGGTAATGATTTCATGCATATTTTGTGTTTCTGTGTTGTGAAAATACACCATGAACAATATTCATGATATCATGAACTATTTTTCCACCGCAATAAAATCATGATTGAATCGTGTTAAAACCATGAGCTGACTTCATGATACTGAAAACTTTATTCATGAATCTGGCAAATCTACTTTATCGACTCTAAATGTAAACAAAAAAATACTGCCATCGTCAGGTGATGTAGAAAGCTGTGATAGGACCTGGTGGACGTACTTACTACACTATTGGAAGTCTTAAATTGATTGATTTATGAAGATGATTACACAACTTTAGATTAGAAGCAAAACATTTTTTCCAAAGTTCATGACTTGCATCGGTCATTTTATTCCTGAAACCATGAATAAGAGACATGAATTCATAAAATAAGATAAGAGTTAGTTTCATGATTTTTTATTCATAAAAACAGAAACAGATTTCTTTCCGTGAACCAAAGATGTTAAGAGAAAGTATTGATAGGTCCGATAGCGTTCGGCAGGTTATGAAATTAAATAGAAGTAGTTTGAAATTGAGCGTAGGGCTTTTTGTTAAGCATTATTTTGAAGCAAACAGACACACATCCCCATGCGGGGTAGGTCAAGGCAGGAATGGGGAAAAAGATAACCGGTAAAATGAGAAGTTGTGTTATCAAAACCTATAATTGGAAATTGATTTACAACAAATGCGGTCTTTAGGAAGTATAAAACAGAAATTTCGCATCGCTAGATCCATTCTGTGCCATTGACAGTATTTGAGCACGATCAAGTGCGCACATTTTTGCCAGTCAAGGTGGCGGAACAAAAAGTCTTACGCTCAATTTCAAACTACTTCTATTCAATTTTACAGCCTGCCTAACGCTATTGGACCTATCGATACTTTCTTGTCACATCTTTGGTTCAAGCAGAAATCGCTGTCCACCACTGGGATCCCAGCATGTTGGGAAGATATTTCCAATTTCGAAACATTGTTATTTAATAACCGCACTGTACGCAATTAAAACATAATTAGTAAAATATAAGATTAACAGTTGTAACAATGGGTTTTTGGGCCATATATGGTGATGATATGTGTTTAAACATATCCAAAGAATCTTCTGGAAGGTCAACAGTCATTATATTATAATTTTGTGATCCTCTAGGCAATCCAAAATGTCCTGGAGTTCATAACTTGAAATCTACGGTTGTAACAGTAGCTTTTTGGGCTTTACTGAGTTACTTCAGATAATGAAGCAAATCAGTAAATGTTAACGAAAGTAAAAATTCATAAGAAGATTATTTTGGGATGTTTAAGGTCATCTCAACTGCCCTGGCGTTCAGAACTTAAGATTTAAATATGCTGTAACAGTATTCTTTCGGTAATGCAAAGTTACAATAAGTATTTGAACATATTCAATTAATAGCCTCATATCAATAAATTTTATAAATAAAATGACTTATTATAGGTTATCCAAACTATCCTTGAGATCAGAACATAAGACCTACAGTGGTCACAAAAGCTTTCTGGGCTTTGCAAAGCTATGATGTGTATTAAAACATATTCATTAAATATCTTGCAAGATCAACAGACATTATGACGAAGTCTTCGGATGTTCTAGATTAATCATACTATCCTGGAGTTGAATTTTTTAAATCTACAGTTGTAACTGTAGCTATTTGGACTAAACAAAGTAACAATATATATGTGAGAATTAAATTGATCATCCCTAATCACTTAAGATCGGTTCTCGCATATATTCACAATAGATTTTGAATTTAGTACTCCTCTGGATACGCGAGGGGCCAGTCTTTCTATCAATTTAATTTGTTATTCGCAATCTGAAATCGTGGGTAGTAGAGAGACTTCACCGGCGGAAGAAAATTATCCAAGTTATTAGCTCGAGGTTCTCGCAATTGCCGCTACTTTAAAGAAATTCAGGGTTTATCTGTTGGGGATCCCTTTTAAGGGCTTATGTTGAATCATTCTTGGCGACAGTCATTACCTCGACATTAAGCATTGATATAACTCAGAGTCGGTACTAGATATTGAAAATTCACATCAGTTTGTATGCTTACATGCTATGAGCAATCTGATAGAGTTCGATTCGATGTTCATTCACAAACAATCGAGATTTATCCATTTGAAATAGCAAGGTGCGTTAGCGAGAGCGAGATAAAGGGTGATACGGTCAAAATTTGGTCAAGGGAAAACGCGTGTAAATCGGTGAAATCGTTTATTTAAAAAATCAAATTAAATTTCTTTTTCAAGTTCAATTAGTATAAAATTCAGGAAAAATATTCAGTTAGGCTTCCGCTTTTCCAAATCCGAATTGCCGGGCCTTACGCTTGACCCCTGCCATCAGATTTTGTACAGCCACCTTGTCCACCTTCTTCGCCGCAGAAAGCCAGTTTGCCTTGAACTGCTGCTCGTCCTTAGCAGTTTTTGGTCTTCTTTAGGTTCCGCTTGACAATAGCCCAGTATTTATCAATTGGGCGGAGCTCTGGCGTGTTGGGAGGGTTCTTGTCCTGGGAACCACCTGCACGTTGTTGGTGGCGTACCACTCCATGGCCTTTTACCGTAATGGCAAGATGCCAAATCCGGCCAAAACAGTACGGAACAACCGTGTTTCTTCAGGAAAGGCAGCAGACGTTTATTCAAACACTCTTTCACGTAAATTTCTTGGTTGACAGTCCCGGAAGCTATGAAAATGCTGCTTTCCAAGCCACAGGTACAGATGGCTTGCCAAACCAGATATTTCTTTGCGAACTTTGACAGTTTCGTGTGCTTGAAAATATCTGCTACCTTTCCCCTTCCTTTGCCGTATAAAACTCCTGTCCCGGAAGCTGCTTGTAGTCGGCTTCGACGTAGGTTTTCGTCGTCCTTTACCACGCAGTCAAACTTCGTCAGCATCGTCGTGTACAGCCTCCGGGATCGCGCTTTGGCCGTCGTATTTTGTTTATCATCGCGATTTGGAGTCACTACCTTCTTGTAAGTCGATAGTCCGGCTCGTTTTTTGGCTCGATGCACGGTTGTAGACGATACACCCAGCTTATTTGCGGCATCTCGGAGAGATAGGTTAGGGTTTCGCTTGAAACTACCGGCAACTCTCTTTGTCGTCTCAGCGGCTTCCGGTTTTCGATTTCCCCCCGACCCAGACTTCCTGGCTGTCGACAAACGTTCCCCAAACACTTTAATTACATTTGTAACGGTTGATTTGGCAACTTTTAGCGATTTTGCCAACTTTGCGTGCGAGTAGCTCGGATTTTCGCGATGCGCGAGCAAAATTTTGATACGCTGCTCTTCTTGCTTGGACGGCATTTTGACAACTGAAGAGTGAATTCCAAAATCAAAATAGGAGCAACATTCTACACACACACACCTTCAAAATGAGGGGTGTTCAGGTTTTTTGATATTGACCAAATTTTGACCGTATCGCCCTTTAAAAGATAGGAAAAAATACATGGAGCAGCAATTCACCTTAAGATCGTCACTGATTGTGCTGCATTTGAAATAACGATGGAGAAGAAGGGCATTGCACCGAGAAACGCAGGTTGGGCACTTCTTTTGGAGGAAAATGATTACATCATCGAACATCGACCAGGAATCCGGATGAAGCATGTTGACGCGCTGACTCGAGCTCTAGCGATTCGCCTACTGAGCAGAAACGTGATTGAGCAAGTGAAGGCGAATCAGCAGATGGGCGAAATCTAGGAGCGATTGTAAAGGTGTTAGATACAGGCAGTTACTGTGAAAAATTTCTAGATACAGGCATCATGAGGGCGGTGAACTTCTGATGATTCCTGGAGCGATGCAAAACTCGGCCATACGGCAGATCCATCAGCACTAGACATTTTATATTGCTTCGATTTTATTTTTATGCGTTACCTTTCCATACAATGACCAAAATACAGTTTTTCAAATTTTGAGTATTTACACCAAAAATTGTGAATTTTTTGAAAAACTGCCATAAGATTACTTTTGGCCCAAAACGTAAAATTTGATTTGAATAAGATCGATAAGTTGTTCCGTTCTGGAGTTATCGACGAAAACAACCCGTGTAAAAAACCGTGCACACAACCGTGTGCTTCATTCAATGGGAGTACTGGATCGACAACCTGAAAGCTAAGCTAGTCAGAATTGTTAGAAGTTGTATTCGATGCATTTTAGTGACGAGAAGGGCTGGAGACATCGAAGGTCTCTTCATAAACTTACCTCTATCAACGTACCATTTTGACCATCTTGTATCATTTACAGTCTCTAAAAAAAACAGTAACACTACGTGTTTACGGTTGTTGATTCTTTCACAAAGTATGTTTGGATTTATCCAGTAAAATCAACAACTGCTGAAGGAGTGTTGCAGAAATTCAAGATCCAAAAAGCTACTTTACATCTTCTACATTCCAAAAATTGGTATCGGCATATTGGTCCTTTGCATCGTTTTATCATCAAAACGCACCAACGCAGCATCGACCGCAGTCCGTTTGAACTGCTCTTTGGAACAAACATGAGGTCCCCGAAAGATGTACGTTTATCTGAAGCGGTAATGCAGGAACGGTCCGAGATGTTTCACGAAGGAAGAGCGAAGGATCGTGCAGAAGTTAGGGTGAAGTGTTCGGAAGGGCGGCAGCAGATGAAACGAAAGTTGGATCGGAAGCGTGAAACACCGAAAGCCTACGACGTTGGAGATTTGGTCGCAATCAACCGTACGCAATTTGGGAGTCATCTCAAAATCGCAAAGACGTTCCTGAGACCTTATTGAGTAACGACGCAAAGGCACTATGCCGTTGAGAGGGTTGGTGTTCACGAGGGGACGAACAACACAGCTTCGTGTGCTGAGTTTATGAATCGATTTGATCTGGACGACGACGACGAAGACTTCGACGAAGAATTTGACCTCTCAATGGCAAGCAACAAAACTGTAACGGTTGGAGACACCAGCAAGCAGGATTGCGAGGTTTCGAGCGTCATCCAGGCCGGACGACGGTCAGGCTGGCTGTATGAATTAAATTGATTATCCCTGATCACTAAAGATCAGTCCTCACATATAATCGCAATACACTTTGAATTCAGTACTCATCTGGATGCGCGAGGGACCGGCCCTTCAGCCACTGCATAATCGAGCGTTCAATCAAGAATTGAAGTTTTTCTTTTGAATTGAACGGTGGTAGTTAACTCGCGCTCCAAAACCTTTGGTGGTTACCTGTGGTTTGCTGAGGAATTATCTCGGGGTTTCAACATGCAGGGTACGGAATGGGTTTTAAGCAGTTTATTCAGTACCTGGGACATTTGATGAAGCTGTATGTCTAATCTAATCAAACCTAATCTAATCTAATCTAATCTAATCTAATCTAATCTGATGCAAACGCAGCCAGTACGAGAAAGCATCCTGGAAATAATTGGGTTAGATAACGCCCAATTTTTTTTTGTCAATATTGATGCTTGCAGCATATCAAAGACATGATACAAGCGTCAAAGCGGCCAGGCCTACTGCGTTGCATTTACCGCAAAAGATGAATGTGTAAAATGAGTTGGATTCACATGAATAGATTTGAACCGCAGCGCATTTTGTGAATCTATAGGGGAGGAAGGATGCGTGGACATTAGCCTGGGACACGGACATATGGAAGAAAAAAATATTCGTTCCCCATTGATTTTTGAAAGCCTTCTGGGTCTAGTAATAACTGTGCAAAATTTTAGCTCGATCGGTAAAACTATATTTTTGCACACGAGTTTTTAATTTTACATAGGATTTTATATGGGAAAACTTACTTTTGCATAGAATAATCTGGCGAGGTGACCCGTTGCCACCTAAAAATAAGTGAATCCAATTTTCCCCTTAGAATTTCCTTTCAAAACCGCAAAGCGGTCCGAAGCTTGTGGAAAAAGTTATTTAGCTAAAACTGATTACAATCCATACGAACGGCTCATTGAACTGTTTTTCCTAACAACACTGCCACATGCAGCATGGCACACAAAATTTTCACGTCATGCTTCGAGCACCGCATACTACGATCTTTTTCGGACATTTGATGAAGCTGTATGTAATCTTTAACTTGAACTGCCAATATTAGACGTCCATCCCTCTTCTCCTTTCTGATCTATTGGAACTTACCTTCAGAAACGAGCATTAGACTTAAAAAATGTCATAGCCATGGGATAAAGTTCCCAATTGCAGTACTATCAAAAGCATACGGATTGCTTTTTGATCAAGAAAATGTTTCCTTCAGCTTCGTAATCCGTACATAAACTCACACTTTTGTATGAGTGCGATTCCGTCCATGTGTGCGGAGGCAAAATGAAAAATGTCAGTTCACGATTTGCTGCAAACGACAATTTCTCCTCAACCCGGTCCATTTTACGCAAGCGCTCTCGAAAACAATCAACCAAAACATGTCGATTGCTTTGATCACAAACTCGTCAACTAGTAGGTTTTGAGACAGACGTACACGACCAAACTTTTAGTTTGACATTGATCTTCAGATCGGCAATGTGTATTTTTTATTTCATTTAGTCTCACGGAAATGCTCAACAAAGTGACTGTGACGACAAACGAGATGATTCGTTTAAAAACAAACAAATGCAAGAGACAGCAGAATTCACGTTACAATACCGGTGAGCTATATCCATGGTTAGCAGAGAAGAGAGGAAACATGGGCTCTCTCAAAAGCAACAGTGATGCCATAGCTGCCGCTCAACAGCGAAGCATTATTTGTGGTTCAGTACTTTTGGACAGCAACGAAACATTTTTTTTATTGCATATGATAAATAGTGCCAGATGATGGACAATATAATCATAAGTATAGATCACCCTCAAATGACTGGAAGAAACGTGAAATAAAAAGTAATTTCAGATCATCTAAATATGAAATAAATTCAACTCAATGTTCAACATCGCAATATGGCAACAAGCCTAGATGTGAGATGGAGCTGATGAAGACATGCTCTTCCGGTACACGCGAGAAATGCAACATACAACACAAAGCCAAAATTTGACCGAACTTCTTCAGCAGGTAGTAAACTGATGGTTTTCTCGATGCTGTATTTTAAATCTTCCAAATGACAGTCATAAATTGGTTATCAATCATGATTTTTACATCGAATCATTAGCCCGATAGATAGGCTCTGAGCTAATGTTCGTATATTCAATTCAAAATGTAGGGGACCTATTTCCTAACAACTGACTTAAGCAGTCACCTCTGATTAAGCCGTTCCCTACCTTATTTGACCAAATTTAGTGTGTCTTCTGGCAGGTTAACAAATATAATGAGATACCTTGGGATGTTCTCGGTCACCAAAACTGTCCTTGAGATCAGGATCTTTCAACATTATTTTATAAGTGCTGTTGGTCTTCTTGAATAGCGGATCAAGCTACTGTCGCAACAGTGGATCTAAAGTATTGAACTCCAGGATAGTTTGGATGACCTAGCACACTTCAAAAATTATTTCCTACTGTGTTTCAATCATTTCTGTGTTATAAGCACCAAATCAATCAGAATACACCAAATTCCTTGCATAATAACGCTTGGTAAAATTGAGCTTTGAATAGATCTGTGCGCTGCCGCGCCACGCCGCCACCGCTAACGATTTTATGGCGCCGCCGCCGCCGCCACTATTTTTCGACCGGCGCGCCGCTGCATTGTTTTCTGCCCCTCGCCGCCGGCCAGTTTGAGGCGCGCCGATGAAATTTTTCACCGGGTATGTATACCTTTAGTAATGCTCATTAACCCTTTAAAAATCTGATTTTATAACAAATTATGACATCTCGATGCGATGTGCCATCCAGAGGGTGAGTGTGATCAGCTTTGTCGTTTCGTTCCAGCAACTGCCAGTTGCTCATCATCTGCTTTCTGACAAAGTGTTTTGCAATGTATGTCTAATCTTAGCAAAACAAAAGGCTGTTCTTAATTTGCAGAATGACAGGGATCGAGGTATTGAGAACGATCCTGCAATCGATAAGCCGTTAACGTTCGGCAAATAAACTTTAATTATAATGAAATTGATGATTTTTTCTGAGAATTTCCGTCGTTGGAAAAACATTGTTTTTATTTGTGCGTGGGGCCAAGACAGCGCCTCAACACAAGCAATTTCAGAGTTGCTTTTGAGGTACCTCGAGTAACTCACGTTGCTCAGCAAGCGAGCATTGTTTTCTTGTTTTCTCTCTTTTTTCACAGCAGCTGCCATACAAACCACTCGCTAGTACATGAGTTCTCGTGTATGCACTATTTTCAGTGTGTTTTATTTTTTTCTATTTAAGCCTGATTTAGAAAATAACATATATTCCCTAAAACTACGTATCTGTTCGTATAATTTAATATCGTATTTACAACGATTAGCGTTGACCTTTGTTTTTTAGAGAAGTTATTTCCATGGCTAAATTTAATTCATACTTTGAATAAACGCACTGTTTGCTTTTTGATATTACAGCATAGCAGGAGAGAAGACAAACGAGCACGTTCTATTCCGACTAAACCGTGAAGCTTCTTGGAATCAATGTTTATCAAACAACCATTTGATAACTCTACTATATAAAACTGTCATTGGACTTCAGTCAAGACATCCGTATCACGTACCGCATATTAAATCTGTAAATAGAATCCTCATCCCCAAACTTTTGAAACCCTGGCACCTGATAATAACCGATGAATATTGATTGAATTTAAAGCTGTATTGAGTTATTCGTGAGTTACTCGGTGCATCCAAGCAACTCAGAGTAGAACTGTCTCACCCCTAGTGGCTTACCACTGAATTAACCGGTAAATCTGAACACAGTGGAATCATGATTAAAGTAATGTTTTAAGAATATGGATATTTCGGTCAGTTCACTGCTCTTAGTTTTAACTTTTTAATTATTGATTTAATTTCTGATCTTAAAGTAAGCCCTGTAATACATAAGGATTTTTCGATTTTTAGTTTTTTAGTTTTTTAGATTTTAGGATATTAAGATTTTTAAATTTTTAGATTTTGATAATTTGAGATTTAAGATTTAGGATTTTTAGATTTTTAGATTTTAAAATTTTTAGATTTTTAGATTTTAAAATTTTAAAATTTTTAGATTTGAAGATTTTTTTTAGATGTTCGGATTTATAGATATATAATTTTGATATTAGTTTTGATTTTAATGTTACGAGAATGTTCTATTCTACGGTACATTAAAAAGAGGGTACAAAATTAATAAAATGTCTAATCCAGAGATCGAAATTCTCACTCAGCTGGGTGAAAACCATGCTCTCTCTCAAGCAGGTTGTCGATGAGTAGCGAACCGTTCACATTTTCATCTCTCCTTTTTCGCTGATAATTCATTATCCTCTCGCTTGCATATGCGAAAATATCCCTCTCCAAAATTCAACGAATATATCTTCTCATGTCACATTTTTCACTGAGCACATGGTTAGATCGTCTACGAGGAGCAAAAGGCGAAAATAAGGCCAAGTTGGTGCACACTGGTACCGCCATGGACCATCATTATAGATTTATAATGTCAGAATAAAACAAGCATGAAGACGGGTGCATTTTCAGGTGTCAAAATTAAGTGAAAAATAATTATCGGCATCTAGGATTCACTGAAAAAGAAACGATTTATCAGCTACTCATGTTCTCCGAAAATTATGAATCGCCGTTGCTCTTCTCGCGAAAACTGCTGTGAGCGTATAATAGTGTCTCGCTTCTCACATTCTCATTTGTTTCTCCAAGCGGGTGAAAAAGGACGTTTCTCTTCTCACGTAGGCGAAAATTTCGGTCTCTGGTCTAATCAGAACTCTTTAATCTACTTTTTTGTTCTAATAAGTCTTCATTTAAATATTATTTATTAAATATATCATCATTCGTTCAAAATAGATTCCCCGTGACATCGTATTCGATTTCCACCAGCACTGAAAACTAGACTCGCTATCTTCGTGAATATTTGAAGTAAATTATTTTCGTGCACGACAATTACGAAATGTGCTGAGCGTCTCTTGACAATTGAACTCTGAACGCTGATAAAACAGATATAATAACATAAATACTTTCTAGACATGGAATCAAAACCATGCACCTATTTGCATAGTAATGACAACTTAATTCTATTTGGTTATTACTTATATTTGCGCTTTTGAAACTGGTTAAGTTTAGTACTTAATAAAGCCATAAGCCGAATCCCCCGTCGACTTGTCATGAACAATTTCTGTAATGTTAAGTGTCATATCTTTGTACACACACATATAGATACACACATGCACACGTCAATTCATCGACCTGATTTATATAACACTATGGATATCCGGGCCTTCTATCAAAATATAAGAGTTGGAGTGATCCTATAGTGTTTACAGTGCACGAGAAAGCCGAACATTTAAAAGGGATAAGCATAAGGAACTATTGGATAATTTATACCCGCGCCGATTCACGCCGCCTCTGCCAAGGACGACCGCGGCGTGACGCCGCCGCCGATTCAACATAGATCGACGCACAGGTCTAGCCTTGAATGGATTAAAGAAATGGGTCAAGTTAAGCCGGTAAAATATTGATCGTAACATCTTTTTTGAACAATGACTGCAACACTGATCAAAACAAGAGTTCAATGTACTCAGATGACGTCTGAAAGTTTTCGATAAAATCTTCAGTATTAATCTTGAAAAACAGTAATACAAAAAACTACAGATCAAAATAAAACTTTACATCAAACCTAGCCATCAGGGAAAGAAAAAAATCTTCTATCACGAATCACTATTCCTAGAAGAAAACTGAAACAACTTTTTCCACTAATGTGCTTTTCGCTTTTCGCAGCCAGCTTTTTTTTCCAGGTTGCTTCGGTTTGGGTTCATTAGTTCTGCCAGAGCTGTTTCCACTGGGATTTCTTTAGCTCCTCCATTCTTCGTTGCCAGCCTGACTAACGAGAACTTGTCTGCCGTGAAACGCATATCTGTCCCATATGAATAGGAATACAAGCATCAGTTGGGTCTGATTTGCGTTTCACGGCAGTAGAACCCGACTTCACACTCACGCACACATTCCCAAATGAATGCGTGTGACCCTTTTGCTACCCCCTTCTTTGCCCTGTTTCCAACTCCCACCGGCATGCAAAAATAAAGATTCATGATTCTTGTTATACAACCCCCAACCCTCCGAAAAAAAAGGTGGTACAGCGTAGATGAAGTTTGTCCCCCCCCCCACCAAATGGAAGACGCCACCGACGACGTTGGGAAGAAAGTAGTTTTCTCAGATGTACGTTTTTGCATCAACACTCACTCTCTCATTTGCGAAGGGGAAAAGCACTTTCTTCGAATCTGAAAGACATTTTTTGATATTCAACCCCCCCTTCATACTCTTTCTTCCAGGAAGGCAATGGGCCCCACGTAGGGCAAAAGAAAAGCGAAGAAAGTTTTATCACTCATTCATATTAATAATTTCGCGTGTTATTCACAAACCATTCTCCTCGCTGTTGGGGGGGCCAACGAAAAGAAAAAAATTGGCACTCGAGTTGAGGAACGGGCATAAGGGGTAATAGATCTACAGGAAAGTCATTAATCTGAGCGAGTTGAAGCTGGGAAAGGGGGGGTGAAATTTATATAATAGCTGCCAGTGCCGCTGCAAAAGTCGAAAAGTCTTTTGCTCCCCGGAATCATAGAAGGTGAAATTTCTTTGGCGAAAGTAAGTGTGTGGAAAGGAATAATTTTGAATTATTTCTCATGCAAAGTTGGCTCCTTTGAGTTGCTTGTTTAACCAGGGAAGATATATTTAAGTTTTGCTTTGATGCTGGTTGTTGATGTCAGGAGGGTCTCTGGAATGAGATAAATGGCTATGAAAATTAACAATTTACTTATCATAACAGGAATTTATTGCGTAGTGATGAATCATACCCTTCGGACGGAATATAGAACATAGACTTTTGAGTTGATTGACAGATCCTTTTTCTTAATTACCGAAGCTTATTGGTTCACTTGTTTCGACACAACCATCAGCGCCAAAATCCCCCCTCTAATGGCATTCGAGCCGTCAAGCGAGGAGCCAATTTTCGACCCGCATTAAAATGACCCCGACGACGACGACGACGACGACGGATGGGCATGAAAGTTTAATTTCCATATCTCCTAAAGACTTCGTCGTCCGACGCCTTGTTGATGGTTTTTATTAGATGAATTATTTACGACAACAACCTGAGCCCAGACGAGATTGGAGCACTCGCCACCCACCGGGGATGGAAAATCGATACCTTGTTGAATATGGCTGCCAGGTACAATAATTACAGGTATCTTTGATCAAAGCCGTAACAGAATGAGAATAGCAGCCGGATATGTCCCGAGCCTAACCTCAAGCCCTATTTATTCGCTGCAATCGCAATGTAAACAATCGGCTCATCCCATCGGGGTAACTGAATCCCGGCAACTGATCCGGCAATATCGCAAATCAATAGACCATTACTGAGTGTTTACAGCGCTAATTAAAGATCAATTTGCATAAACATATTGACACCCATTGTTTCCGTCCAGTTTACCTATGACCGGCGAGTGAGCAGTGGCGTTTTGTTTGTCCCGGCGACCGCCGCTCGTTTGGCAAATAATCAATGGAACTGACCACACACACACACACACATACGCACACACACGTGCACCCTCATCGGATAACCACCGATTAACTTCGCCTCGAATGGCTGTCACTTTGATGTGACCACTGAACTACCGGCGCCAGCAGGTCCCCCGATGCGGTTGTAATAGGGCAATTTTGTCAACGGCGGAAATTGCGTCGCTTCGTTGGATGGTTGGAAGGGATACCGTGCTTTGCATGTGTATAGTGTTGAAAAGTAGTTGAAAATGTTGCAGCCAGAATTCAATGAAATTTGAGAAGAAACGGGATTGGAACCATGTTTCGTACATATCTAGCTTAGATTCATTTCGTTGTTGCTAGATTATTATGTTTACATGTTTAAGACAAAAAATATCAGCTATCTTAAAAGAAATGTCGCCTTAAAAATCAGTGAGGTTGTGTATATCCCACGACCGGTTGACATAGACTACGTTAAACCGTTTGATGCATCATCTAGTTCAACATGTTAAATAAGACGAATTTCACGCCAACTCGTCTTCGTGGTTGGCAGCACCCTCTCAGAATCCAATGACACTTTGTGGGTGTGTAGATTATGTATTTTAAAGTGTAGACTATGTCTTTGCATGCTTTGTTTTTTCAAAATTTATCTAGACTACCATTTGAAAAAAGCTTAAGTTTTCTGATCGTTTTTTTTTTTAAATCAACTCTATAGTACACAACAGTTCAAGCATGCAAACCAATTTATCGACCAAACAACATTTCATCATACTATCGTCCAACTGACCTTTGATGACACTACCGATCGTATCAACCCTTCGAGGTCCTGTGATGAGACATCCTTCTTTGAAGTACTGGATGAAGTCAATAGTACCCTGGCACACCATCCCGACAGGTTTGTTGTAGGCAATCGGCGTGTTCAAATAGTACAAAATCGGTAGTTCAGTATTACTGCCGAAACGACCGTTTCTACACCAGCTGCGTCCATTCAATCACCGAATATTGCACGTATCAGTCAGGACGGAAGCGATAGTAACAAACCATATACTGCAATTGTTTCTCAACCCAGTAGCAATATTACCGCCCCATCTGAAAACGCATACGAAAGCAGCTTAAGGCTTAGCACTAGATCGTTGAGCTACTGGCGATGCAGTAGCTTTCAATGTGTCTCCGTCCACCCCAGATGATGTTACGCAGCACATCCACGGCATTGCTAATGTTGCTTCTTCTTCGCCAGTGAAGGTCGTCAAACTAGTTCCACGTGGGAAAAGCTGGGAAGACCTCTCGTTCATCTCCTTCAAAGTAATCGTTAACATGGCACTATCAAAGGCGGTCGGTGATCCCTCGAACTGGTTACTGTTGTGTAATGTGTTACTGTTTGTACGTTCGATTATAACCAAAAAAAAAAGGGTTCTACTGCATCTCGCTCGAACCAGCCGTGAAGTCAATCAACAACGTCCAACCAGCATGCCACCGATCATCAACTCCATTCAACATTGAAGTTATCCCGGGACGCATTGTAACAGGCCCTATGGGCAGCCCTTATCCTTTTGGCGCAGTCGAGCCATCTGTCATCAGTTCCAGTCCTAGTCGTCCAGGCTCTGTGTTCGAACTCGGAGGTAGGACTGCCCAGCCTGTATTGTCAGGACAGTACAATTTTGATTCGGAATCGGCGCTAACTCACGATAATTCGGATTTCAGCAACTCATCCGGAAACAACGTTCGAAATCAACAAGTATCATCGATGTGCCAACGCAGTGGCTACGGCTACGAACGGAGGCTTTCAGTCAGATCCACTCTCAAATGTTGTGTCCATTTTCAGGCACCCACGTGTACCTGCATCTGATATCTTGCTGTACTATCGGAATGTTGGTGGTTGTTGGGGAGTCTCCCAACCACTGTTTCTGGTGTTCCACTGCCTCGTGAACGTCTTTCAAAATGGTCATCAGAGGAACTTTGTTTGCACAAGGATACACAAATTCACTAAGTACACACATTTAATTCTCTTCTAATACACAATTTTATTTTACTAAAAACACAACATTTATTCTACAAACTAGACTACATTTATTCTAATTAAATTAAACATAAACTTCACGGAGTTCGCCTCCGGTCAACCGATCTCTTTAATTGCACTTTTGCACTATCTGCCCTAGTGCCCTAGTTTTCTAATGTTTATCATCTGATCTTCTATTTTATTCCCTACTCTATCCTATTTAATTCTCTCCCATTCTCCGCATTCTGCATACGTAGTGGTGAGTGACCACGACCAACCGGTAGACTAGGGCTGCCTCATATTCAAAACCGGTTGGTAGCATAGTGGAGTCACTAAAACTCGGTAAGTGATATTTCGGCTGCTCATGTTACTCGCAAACAGTGGTATTAATAGTTCCCTCGCCGAAGATCAGCGTGCATGCAGCGATGAATGCTACGATGTTTATGACTTTACAGAAACGTGGCTTAACATCAACACTTTGTTGAAGCAACTGTTCAACGATACCTATTCCACCTATCGGTTAGATCGATCAACTCTGAACAGCAACAAGAACTTCGGTGGAGGGATTTTGTTTGCCGTTCGCTCCAGTTTTATATCTAGTTTACTGACACCTCCTGAAAACTCGACGGTTGAGCATCTGTGGGTCACAATATACACACAACGTGGTACCCTTTTTATTTGCGTGATATTTCTTCCGTCCGATCGCGTTAACGACAGCAGCCTAATCGACATACACGTGATTTCTCTGGTTTGGATCATCTCTCAAATGGGAGCTAATGACAGCATCGTCATTTTGGGTGATTTCAATCTCAGCACCATATCGTGGATAAGGGATACTAACGGGTCCAGCTTTCCCGATAATTCCCGTTCGTCATTCAGACCAGCATCGCTTACCTTGCTAGACGCGTCCATCACTGCAAGACTCCGACAAGGGAATGGCATTTTAAATGCAAACAACCGTTTACTTGATCTTTGCTTTATTTGTGAAGAATTTGGACGGAGTTGTTCCATTCTCCAAGCGCCTGAACCGCTCGTCAAAAATTGTAGGCATCACCCACCTCTTCTCGTTAAGCTGTGCAAAGCTTTAAAAACTACGCCGAAAACGTCTTCTACGACTTCAACAAGGCTGACTTCGAGGGAATGGAAATCTTCCTTGCTAGAGTAGACAGGAATGAGATGCTCGGTAACGGGGATGTAAACTTCGCTGCCTCAACTATATGTAGCGTTTTGCTTTACGCTATCGACCAGTTCGTCCCTAAAAAAAATCAACCGTACGCCTGGGAAACATGCTTGATCAAATTCCGAACTCAAACACTTGACACGACTGAAAAGGGCTGCCCTGCGGAAACATAACAAATATCAAACAGATTGTACAAAGGCCAACTACGAGCTTGCCAATAACAACTACAAATGCCTTAAGGGGACCCTCCCCTGGATTTAGGCAAAAATAAGGCAAAGTTTGTATTTTTTTTTTGTGGGAGAATGAAAAGGCGTACGAAAGGAATTATCCGAAGTTTTTTAAAGAACTTCTTTAAAGGAGTGACCCGAAGTTGCCAAAAAAAAAAACGTACCAAGAATACCAATATTGTGATAATCAGCCTCTTGTGTGTACTAGCGATAAACATTCATTCATTCTTTTTTTATTTATTTATTTTCCGTCGGCTTATTTCCTCACATGGTGGCAATCACCGACGCCAGGGTGACGACTCCACCACCTGAACCCTACCTATCGACTCATGACTATGAACCGGGAACAACGGCTTTACTTCCCTTCTGAAGGAAGACGTGACCAAGATTTTTTCTCCTCAGAAAAACCACCAACGTCGACTGGAATTGAACCCAGACCCACTGGGGTGCCACAAGTAGTAGTCACGCTTACCACTGCACCACCGACGCCGGCTAAACATTCATTACATAGTTCACATGCAGACCAGTGCCACACAGTGAAATAATTATGAAGTATTAAGTCGACCGGCTAGAAGACGATGATTACGCAAATAAATTGACTGAAAACAATGAATTCATACATGATCTAGAAATCAAAATACAGACATAACAAGAAGTTCCCATGAACACTAGCACCACGTAGCGGACAAATTCTGATCTAATGCGTACACCATTCGAAAAGCTCGGAACCCTCGATTATCTTTTTTGAAGATGCCATTGCCTTGCTACCTATCATTATCAATAATCCCGAGATTCAGATTATACAGTAAATTAACAAGCACACTAGCGCCACGGAGTGAGATAATTCTGATCTGTTAAGTCGAACGTCTGGAGCCTTATAATTTTACAACTAACTTTGCTGAAAACAGTCCATTTATACACGATCTAGATCTCAAATACAGGTATTACACGAAGTTCACATCCAGGTAGCGAACGAGTTCTGGACTAATGTTAACACTATCCGAAAGGCCTTAATCAACCAAACATTTTGTTCGTAGACGCCAACTTGCTATATGTCAAGGATCTCGAGAATCAGGTTATAAAGTATGTTTACATGCACACTAGCGCCACGTAGTGAGATAATTCTGAACATCTAACTTTCCCATCCTGAAGGCCTTGGTCTACTGATCAACTTTGCTGCAAGAAGTAACTTCCTATATACGAAGTATCACGAGATATTTTCTGATGAAACAATAATGGTTAATGCCCATATATCATTTGAGCCCACCATCAAGGGAATCCGCGCATGTCGTGGGGTTTACTGTACTTTGCTGCATTTTAACGGTCATAACTTGTTTTTTTGTGGTTTTCAGACCCAAGCTAACGGAGACTGGCATGGAGCTCTGGGTCTCAAGACTTTTTTTGTTTTTTTTTCGACCAGTGTAAACTAAGATTTTCAAGATTTTTGGCAATCGTCTGTCCAGTCAAAAACTTCATATTTGAAAAATGAGTACATTTTAGGATCCAAATCTACTTCCAGTGTGCATTTTCAGACCAATGGAGTAAAAGGAAACAATTGACACTGATACCAAACTGACAGATGACAATCTTAAAGTCAATTTGTGTGTGTGCGTTAAGACAATGTTCATAATTTGTTTGAGATAATGTTTTTAGATTGTTTTTTAGAATTTCCTAAAGAATCTATGAAATGTTCTCAAACGTTCTTTGAGATATTCCTTCTGGCGTTTCTATAGATATCCTTTAGTTGTTTGAAGGCATTCCCCCGAGGATTCTTTCAGGAGTTTCTTTTGGCATTTCATCGGCAGTTTCTCCTCATTTTCTTGTGATGCAATTTCTAGAGGAATCCCTATACTTGTAGTTTTGAGTGATCCTAAGGGACAGCTGAATTAACAACACGAAAAAATAGTGTTATTCCTGAAATAGGTCTTGACGAAAATCCTGATTTGTTGGAGAAATCTAAGATGAATGTTTTGCACGCATGCGCATAATCTCATATATTTAGTTTTTATCTTTAAAAATTCCGCAAGGGATTTTGGTAGAATTATTTTTTAAATTTTGTCTAAAATTTCTTTAAGGATTTAGTTCTCTTAAAATTACTTCAATATTTTTCTCAAGTATTCCGCTGGAGAAGATTTTTTTTTTAAATTTCCTCAAGAGATTGCGCCACACATTGCTCGCACCGGGTTCAGCTAGTATCTAAAGAAAGCAAAACTTGAATCCACTAATCCAACACTAAGTTGAGAAGCAGGCAAAAGCTCGTATAAAGAACGTCAAAGTCGGGAAGAAGAAGAAGAATTTTTGATTGTACACACACGCACGCACGTACGCACACAGGGCTGTGATGTACCAATACTAGAGGCTGCAGCCTGCTAGATGCCTTGGCATAGCTGGAAGTTACACTGGCGAATGTTGGTTCCACCAGTACTTTTCGCAACGACGGTCATGAATCCGTCATCGATGTTACCTTCTGTTGTCCGTCGTTGATCATAAACATGAACTAGAGAGTGTGTGAGGAGTATACCTATAGCGACCATCTAGCGATCCGGTATAGCATTGGCCAGCGAAATCCTGTTGCAATACGAAGGACAAATAGTTGCGAGCGGAAGTGAAAAACGAAGTGCTTTGACAAGGAACTCTTTCTTGAGGCACTTCGGTTCGACAACGAACTCTCGAACCGAAACGCGGACCAGCTGACGAATACGTTAGTAAGGCCATGCCATGCCAAGGAAACTGGAGCCGAAGAACAAGCGGTGTCCAGCTTACTGGTGGAATGAAAAACTCAGCATGGTTCGCGCTAGTTGTCTCAGAGTCAGAAGACGTGTCCACAGAGCTAAAATCGCAGCAGACAGGGAGGTGCATAGAATGGCGTTCCGAGCGGCCAGGACCGAATAAAAACGAGAGATAAGACTGAGCAAGACGAACTGCTACAAGGAGCTGTGCTGATCCGCTGATGTGAACCCCTTGGGGCGACGCGTACCGTATTGTCATGGGAAGGTCAAAGGCCCAACAATGGTTGTAGAGCTATGTCTAACAAAACTGAAGGTTATCGTAGAGGGACCCTTCCCGATGTACGAGCCAACGACGTGGCCACGTATACCGTACGGCGAGGAAAAGAGAAGTTATCTTGAGAGGATGCAAGTCTTGTACGAGGAGCTCGTGGCAGTGGCGAAAGGGCTTCAGGTGAACAAGGCACCAGGACCGGATGGAATCCCTAACGTAGCTTCCCAGAAATGTTCAGGAATGTGCTACAGAAATGTCGAGGGGAAGGCCATTTCCCGGACAGGTGTAAAATACAGAAGCTAGTGTTGCTGCCGAAGCCAGGAAAGCCGTCGGGAGATCCAGCATCGTATAGGTCAATATGTCTATTCGATTTGCTTGGAAAACTCCTGGATAGGATCATCATCAACAGGCTGACGAAATTTACTGAGAGCGATGCAATGACAATGACGGTTTCCAGAAAGGGAAGTCTACGGTGAATGCCTTTCGGACAAAGGTCGAGACGACCATAAAGACGTCCAAACAGAAGCGAATAGTCGATCGATATTGCGCTGTTGTAACGATCGACGTTAAGAACGTCTTCAGTAGTGACCGCTGGGAGGCTATTGCCGAGTCGCTGCACAGAATGAGGTTCTCTGATTACCTGTGCAGAATTCTGAAGAGTTACTTGCAGAACCGGGTGCTGATCTACAAGACCTCCGTGGGTCAGATATTGGTGAACTTTACGGCGGAAGTTCCGTAGGGTTCCATCCTTGGTGTAATCGTTGTCTTTGAGGATGACATCGTATTGTCAGTGACATGCGAAACACTGGAAGAAGTGGAAATGCAGGCGACCGAAGAAATCGGTATAATTGAAAACTGGATGCAGGGGACGAAGCTGCAGATAGCCCACCACAAAACGGAGGTGCTGATGGTCAGCGAATGCAAAGTGGTACAGTGAGTGAAATCGTCATCGGGGGACTTTCCATAGCCTCGAAGCGTTTGTTGAAGTATCTGGGTGTGATGATCGACGACGGGCTAAATTTGAACAGCCATTTTTAAGCCAAATAGCTACAGACCTAGCAGTAGTTAGCGGCGTCTGCTGATTAGTGTATCATCATAGATACTGAGATACGGAGGTCCAGCCTGGGTTGCAGCGCTGGAAAACAAGTGAAACTGGGCGAAGTTGAGCAGTTCGTTCAGGTTCAGCGTCATGTGCGTCGTGAGTACCCAACTATTTCATCGGATGCAGTAGGCGTCATTGTCGAAATGATCTCGCTTGGCATCACTCTGGCGGGGGACAATCAATGTTATCAGCGGAGAAATACCAGAGGAGTTCGGAAGCTGGTGAGAGCGGAGTCGATGGCGAAATGGCAGCGAGAATGGGACATGGAGAGGGGAACTTCTAGCTTACGCAATATCTGTTCGGCCTTGGTTGCTTGAGGCAATACTTGCATCGATTCGGACACGCAGCGTCACCTTTCTGTTCGGAGTGCGCAGACGTCCAAGAGACACCGAACCACGTGACCTTTGACTGCCCACGATTCGGACCGATGCGAAGCGAGATGCTTGCCATCAGCTGGGCAGCTAACATTCCAGTTAACATCGGCTATAGAATGTGTCGCGTCGAAAGTGCTTGGAATGCCATAACGCAATTCGTGTCGGCTCTACTGCGAAAATGGCGGGAAAATCAAGAAGCAAGTGGTTGAGTAGAGTAGCGGGTTGTTGTTCTCCGGTGTTGTTTCAACGTCGGGGATCTCTCCATCATAATATGGTAGATCCGCAGTCGCAGAGTACTCTAGTCGATTACGTCAGTATGTGGGAACTAAATGGCTCACCGTCGTTCGCTTTCGGGATACACAGGTAGGTAAACCTCCGTCGGAGTAGGGTAGATCCGCTGTCAGGGGCTACGCATCTCGATAACGTTGAGGTTGGGAGCAGAATGGCGCAACAAATGTAGCTGAGAGCAAAATGGATCTATTTTAGCCAAATGGCCAACACCCTCCAAGAAGTAATAAAGAATTCCCGTGGGGGGAGGGAGTTGGGGGTTCTCTGATTGTGCAACAAGGAAACGGGTTTTACTGGGATCAGGAGTCGGCATTTTCTCTCACACAGTGCACGATAACCAAGAGCACCCAGGTAACCAATAAGAATTGAAACATGCACTAATTCTGCATCATACTTTAAGATTCTTCTTGCTGTACATTGGCTGTCTGAATGCACAGATGTTGTAAAATAGCATACGCAAAGCTACCGTAATGTTAGCTGTCTGAAATCTGCATTTTTGTTGTTTGTAATATTATTAGAAGAACGCACTGAAAATGCTTAATTAAAGCTGTTTACAAATCGATAAGTGTCAGAATTTTCGAAGCGTTTCATCATTATCGCTTACTCCTGCATCAGGACTATAACAGTCCTCACTCTGGTGATTGAATCATCTTCATCCAAGTTCTTCAGTTCCATCTGTTAACATTTGTAAACAACTTTAATTAAGCATTTTCAGTGCGTCAAGACGTCAAGAATCTTAAATGCAAGTTTGATGCAGAATTAGTGCCTATTTCAATACTTATTGGTTACCTGGGAACATTCAAGTTTATATTGGGCAAATATTAAAACCGTTCCCATACGTTCCATATAGGTTAGAGGATAAAGACGCGGTTTAAAAACACGTCGATCACGCAGTAGCGAGTTCGAATCCCATCCTAGGAAATGTAAAAACTGCTGCGAATTTTATAAAAAAAATGGGGGGTCTAAACAGAAAGCAAACGTTTATCATCATCAGTACAGGACAGGAAAAAAAATAAAAGAGACTCTTTTTTCCCTCGGATTCTCAATCAAGCATTCAATCAGCATTCTAAAAGCTAAACTACACAGCAGCAGAACAATATTTCAACTGCTGTCATCTAGCTGTCATTTGCAAACGTTACCAATTCATGCTACCAATAAATGACATATTGTCGACATAGACGTCTTCTTTTGGTGGGGTCCAGCATTAAATTGGCCGTATACCGGGCCAAAACCTGCTTTTGAATAGCATTTAAGGTGAATGTAATGCTCATATGCATTATATCGCTTGTCGTTAAAACGCATATAAGGCTACTTACGGGCTCTATTTAATGCTTATTGGTTACCTGGGCAGGTATCTGTGTAAGGTCAGTCCATAAAGATTTCCCAAACTTAGTAAAAAAAAATATACACACACACAAACAGTATAATGACAATCTAGTTGATTAGCTACCCGTTACTGCCACTGATTTTCACCTCATTTTATTGAAACAATAAAGCCGTCCTTTTTTTTCAACCGCCATTGATGATTCAATCTCACGTTTCAGACCAAAAACAACCTTTTCGGGGGAAAACCCCCAAAAGTAAGAAAACCACCGTCCACAGTTTCTCATTTCCGGCAAAGTTAAGCTCTCACTGTACGTTCCGATAGATTTTTCCCCCCAGCAACAGAAAGAATACCTCAAGAGCAAGGAAATAGCAACGGAAGTTTCTCGTCCCCCGCCTACTCATCCATTCAAGACGCTGAAAAATGAGACATGCTTTGCGAAGATTTTAATTAGGTTCAACCGAAAGAAAAACGAACTGTGGCAAATTTTAATTGAAAATGCTTCATTTTCAAGCGTTTTGCTTGAAATGGAGTGAAGCAAATAAAAAAAAGAAGCGGGTGAAACTTCAGCAGAACATCTTTAAGCCAGTCGCGGGAAAACGTAAACCGCGCTCCGACGAATAAATATCGCTTGAAGTATTTTCATAATTAAAACTTCTCGCTTCGTCACGTTGGAGTGCACATTGGTTACTGGGAAATTGAAAGGTCCTTAAACTGACAATTCGCCACCACTACCAGAAAACGAAGACCGAACCGAGCTGGAATGGGTATTTGAAATTGACGCAAACAGATTTCCGTAAATTGATTTCCATTCACAACTCGTCGCAAATGGAAAATTCCAATTTGAGTGGTTACAACTTCAAGCAGCAGTGCAAAATCGCAGTTCGGTGTCAATCAGATGTCGTACGGTTTGTTCCCGCGGTCTGCGGTTCGTTCGGAGTGATTTTTTTCGCTTCCTGCTGCTTCCGTTGTATACTCTGTGTGCAACGACGGGACCAATGAGAGCTGCTAATGGATGCACTATTGAAATTTGAAAGGCGCGCTGTTTACACTTTCCTAACGAGCTTCTCAAGAGCCTGCTGAGATTGTCGATAAGAGGTGTTGGAAATTTCGCCTTCTACGATGTCTTCGAAAATCAATGTTTTCGATGCATTCGCACAATTTAAAATCATCCAAAAACACCCCCATCAATCGCGAAACGGGAATCCTCGGTTCCACTTGTGTTAATTTCACATCATTCGGACGCGTTCAGGCCGAATTTGCGCTCAGACCCCCGGAGGCCCAATTCCAACGTCATGTGTTGCCGAGATTCGAAATTGATTAAATAATTAATTTTTCATCAATCAGTATGTCCAGCTAGAGCCAGTCGAGGGAGAGAGAGAGAGAGTGAGAATGTGGCAAACATGGATGATCGCTTCCGAAATCACTGCTCCCCTTTGGGTAGATGGCCGAGCGTTTCAACGCGTTCTATGCGAAAACGATTTTCCACAAATCCGCAAAATAACCGCAACTGTTGATTGATGAATCGATTCGGGTTGTTCCCGGTTGTCTGTTCAAACAAGGCCTGCTTTGACGAAGAGTGTGGGAAACAAGCGCTAGCATGTGATTTACTATTCAATTTGCAATTTTCGAATTTTGAAAACCGAAGGGAAAGTGGGCTGAGAACGTGGCAACTGCGTGACATTATGCGAACGATATTGGCTGCCCTAGTTCCATCATTATAGTTCAGTGGATTGGTAGCTGTGTGTGAGTGTACGAAGGCTTCAGCTTGGTGCAGTGCAGTGGCAGATCTATGGAAGAGTGCCTCGTGGCAGCAGTGAGTCGAGTCTCCCAGGGGCATCCCGGAGGCAATTTGTTCATATCAGTTTCAGTCCCAGTTGGTAGTTCAGTCAGTCGGTGTGTCGTCAGGTCGGGAATGAATCAAAGGTCAGTGTGGGGAGCAATAATTGATAGTTATGAGCCGGGTCGGAGCTATGCTCAAGGGGGGATTATCTGCGGCATTATAGTCAATCATCGCAGTTGGCAGTTGGTTGGTATATTAGTTCAGCCTGACCGATTATGTTGCTATCAGCTTTCAATCAAACAGGGCACGATATTCGCTATGAGACATTTTCTGTACAATGCAAAAGCAACCAGAAGGCAATTCGGAAGCAATGAAAATGCTTTCGGATCTTTAAACCTAAGATTTGCGGAGAGCATAGCTCAAATACATTTCATTGAATAAACCTTCAAAATTTCATGACATTTGAGAGAAATCTCCGGTGTTTAAATTTCCAGAGTTCCCGATTCTTTGATGTTATCGAACACATACGAAGTACCCATCGGATGTTGTTATCAGAAGACACACCGGAATGCAAAGCGGATTATTGCTTGTAGACCTTCTGCAATTTATAGGCAGGTTATCCAGACCGTTTCAAGGATTTCTAGACGAAACAGATCATTATTCTATTGTATTACGATTATCCCGGATCAGCATTGATTTCTGCTACCACATTCTTCCCTTTCTTGGAATCAACCGAGTCCTTCTGTTTGACAGTCAAACGATTCTTAGACTAAAACATTAAGGTCAATGTTACCCGAAACTAAGGGGTGCGTCACTTAGAACAGTGTGCCAGGCATGCCGTTGTAGAAAATCTTACACCATAACGGAACATGTGCGACACTTTGTGGCACACTTTTGACATTTGTGCTTTTCGATTATATAAGCTAGCAGTCCTGAAAATTGACGTTCTAAATTGTTGTTGTGATTTTTTTGTTTTATTACGCGACAAACATAAACAAAAAACACATTATCAGTGGAAAATATCCACTAGAAATTCACTTACTTTTCAGGTGATTCAGGAGGTGGAAAATGCTTCTCAAAAACAAGTGAATCTTATAAAGGATGTATCGATCAAAATTTGGTCGACTTAAACTTGCCGCATTTCCTTTCATCGTGCATTAAACAGTTTTGCACACCCCTCATTTTGGAGATGTGTGCGTGTAGCATCATGCCTTCATTTTGAATTTGAGATAAGCACTTCAGTTATCAGAATGTCGTCGCAAGAAGAGAAGCAACGCATCCAAATTTTGCACGTGCATGGCTAAAATCCAAACTACTCTCACGCCAAGTTGGCGAAATTGTTGAATGTGGCTAAATCAACTGTTACCAACGTTTTAAAAGTGTTCGGTGAACGTTTTTGGACAACCAGGAAAGCCGGAGGCCACAGCGACGACAAAAAGAGTTGCCCGTTGTTTCGATCGGAACTCCAACCTCTCCGTCTCGGACGGAGATGTCGCAAAGAAGCTGGGAGTGGCGCCTTCAACCGTGAATAGAGCTAAAACACGAGCTGGACTGTCGACTTGCAAGAAAGTGGTGACTCCAAATCGCGACGATAAACAAAACACGTCGGCCAAAGCACGATCGCGAAAGCTCTACACGACGATGCTGACGAAGTTTGATTGAAACTTACGTCAAGGCAGACTTTATACAGCTTCCTGGACAGGCATTTTATACGGCAGCCGGACGGAGAAAGAGGGCAGACATTATCAAGCATATTTAACTGTCAAATTTCGCGAAGTGTCAATATCTGGTGTGGCAGGTCATCTGTACTTGTGGCTTGAACCGTCAACCAGGAAATTTATCTGAGCGAGTGCCTACGAAAACGTCTACTCCCTGTCCTGAAGCGACACAATTGTTCCGTTCTATTTTGCCCGGATTTGGCATCTTTCCATAACGGAAAAAAGGCCACGGAGTGGTATGCTGCCAACAACGTTCAAGTGGTGCCCAAGGACAAGAATCCTCCCAACACACCCGAGCTCCACCCAATCGAACAATATTGTGCCAACGTCAAGCGGAACCTTTACAAGACTCAAAAAGCTGTTGTGAGCGAGAAACAGTTCAAGGCAAACTGGCGTTCTGCGGCGAATAAAGTGGACGAGGAGACTGTACAAAATCTTATGGCAGGTGTTAAACGGAAAAACTGGCAATTCGCATTCGGTAAAAAAAGAAGCTTAGCTGAATATTTCTCCTGTATTCTGTATTAACTGAACTTGAAAAAGGAAAATAATTGATCGAAACACCCTTTATGTTCGTGAAATGTTAATGAGTACTTGTTCACCGGTATTGCAGCCACCAACACTTTCACGTTTAGCATGTATAGCTTGCTGGACAAATTCCCAGTTGTAATCACCTGACTGCCGCGCTTGATTTCCACCAAATCATTGTTGAATGTTACGTGCATTCTAAGCTTGCCAATTCATCAATTGGGAAATAGATTGTAATGCTATTTCACCACATATCCCTAGTAGCACACTTGTTGCCATTCAGTTGAGATAACATAAATATGACTTGCTAAGTCATAACCAAGTTACAACAACTTATTATGATCATAGTGTGCTACTTGGGATAGTATGTCTTTTACCACGCTGTTGATATGCTGCGCTTCAACCAGCGACATCATATTGTTCGTCCCAAGGTATAGCTATACTAGGCTGATGCAAAATTCGAAATATTTGCTCCCCTAAGCTTAATCGACGCCAATTTAGGTCCTGATAGTCCCCAAAAAATTTGAACACATTTGGTTTTAACTTGGCTTTGCACGCGCTATTCAAAGTTTGTATGGGAATTAGTATGAAGAAATTCAAACTTACATTTCCAGATCCCTAACATCTTGATATTATGTCCTTAAACCAAATCTTACATACATTCATATAGTGTAAGTTGTCAACTATCAAAAAGTCTGCTGTATACACCATATGCTCGGATACGCCTGAATCGCGAGAATCCAACGGAACTGGTCTAAATACCTACCGCCATCCGACTGCGTCACGAATGCTACTTAGGCACAAATTCCACTAGCAACGTTAGCTTTCTCCTTCTTTCTTTCCCCTTTTCATGGAGCAGCTTGATCTTTTGCGGCCCATTTTTCCACAGCAAAAACACTTGATCTTGGACCACCGAAGAATGCCGACTCACCATATCAATGTGCTCACCGATTTGCAATCGTTCCTTCGTTTCAACCTTTCGCTCAGCAGCCTGACCCTCACTAAGTCGAGTGTGCATTGCACCGCTGGAAGCGTTTCCAAACCTAAGGAGTGTATCGAAAATAAGCTATTCACAAACTTTCTTTCAAATTATGTTGAAAACCGATATTTTATTCATACAAAAAATTGATCCTTTATTGTACGAGGTTAAACTTGAACATAATGAAGACCGGATGAAATTTAAGTTATTCCTTCACGAATTTTCGAACTTTGGATCGAATGCTCTTCATCAAGTTCCGGACAAGTGTTGTATCGCATTTTTTGGACGCTTGAGCCCAAAGTTTTTTGAACTCCTGCATGTTCCCAGCTGCCTTACCAGTCTTCTTGAAGACCCTCTTCACGATTGCCCAGTAACGTTCGATGGGTCGAAGCTGAGGGCAATTTGGTGGATTGATATTTTTCTCAACGAAATCTATACCCTTTTCCGCAAGCCAATTGAGAGTGGTTTTGGCATAGTGAGCCGACGCTAAATCCGGCCAAATCAGTGGAGGTGTACTATGCTTCTTATATAAAGGCAACAATCTCATCTGGAGACACTCAGATCGATAGATTTCCGCATTTATAGTTCCGGTAGTGTAAAAAATGGTTGACTTCAAACCACAGGAACATATTGCTTGCCATACCAGTACCTTTCGACCGAATTTCTCCACTTGAATCGCCCTGTCCGCATCGCTCACATCCTCCCCAACGACGGCAGTAAAATATTGTGGACCTGGAAGGGTTTTTGAGTCCTCCTTTACATAGGTCTCATCGTCCATCAAAACGCATGCATCCGGACGCTGCAAAAGACGCGAATGCAATTTCCGGGCCCTTGTTGCTGCTCGCTTCTTCTGTTCTGCACTTTGTTTCGAGATTTTCTGCTTCTTGTAGGTCTTCAGGTGGTTTCG
The DNA here is from genome assembly GCA_034211315.2 of Aedes japonicus. Taxonomy (NCBI): domain Eukaryota; kingdom Metazoa; phylum Arthropoda; class Insecta; order Diptera; family Culicidae; genus Aedes; species Aedes japonicus. The sequence goes on from JASCZW010001115.1 coordinate 34,228, forward strand.
CCTCTTGATACGCTGAATCATTCGTTCCTGCTTTTTTGGCCAAATCACGTATTGACGTTGATTTGTTCTTCATGATTAGAGATACCACTTTCTGCTCCAGTTTCGGGTTGGAAGAACCAGGTTTTCTGCCTCTTCCTGGTAGCTCATCCAAAGAACAGTGTTCCCCAAACTTATTAATGGTGGTTTTAACACTCGCATGATGAATTCCAAACCGCTTCGCCAATTTTCGCATAGTAATACCCTTCTCACTTAGCTATGTCTCCAGAACCTTAATTTTCACTTCCTTTGCAATACGCGACATTTTGAAAACGCAGAATTTGAACCGCACAAACAAGTAAACAAAAGAAAGCTGACAGTCAAACGCACAGCATGCAGTGTTCAGAGCAAAAAAAAAACCATCATAAATACATGCGTACAACGCAAATGTATGTGGATAGCTTATATTCGATACACTCCTTATCACCAACTGTTGAAAGAATTTGAGCATCGTTTGGAGCGAGTTGAACACCACCAGCGGATCCGGCATTTCATGGTCCGCTGTGGCCAGCTCCCTGATGATCCTCTGAAATTGCAGTACGTGATCCTCTATTGGTTCCGCTTTGCTGTACTTCATCACGGCCAGTGGCTTCAGAAGGTAAACGCCTTCGAAGTGGACTTGCCATTCTCGTACTGCAGCTGCGAATCAGCGATCTTTTCCACCAGCAACAACTTGCACCTCTGCTCCGCAATCTTCGTTTCATTCTGTCACCACCGCTGTGCCCTCGTTTGCTATCTGGAACAATCAGCTGCTTCTCCTCCAGTAAGGTCTCCATCCGAAAACAACAGTTCGGGAAATTCTTCCCGTCGAAAAGGTAGATTTTCTGATTATCGAATTGAATTCTGAATTCACCGTGAAAAAAATATTCAAGTATTCTAACAAACTCGTTGCTATGGTTAAGGAAGTCCTAGGCCCATAACCTGTCGTGAATAAAAGAGTTAAGAGAAGACGTTTAACGTTTGCGTTAAAAAAAATGGACAAAAATAGCTGATTTTTCATGGGTTTACCTTCACCCGCACTGACGAAACTACCCATGCAGCACCAATCATAGTAACCCATGAGTCAGCAGACAAAATTTGACAGCTCTATCAGTCAAACTCTAACCGTGATGGCAAAAACAGTGAGCCAACTCCGTTCACATCGTGCGGCAATTTGTGGACGTCGGATACGCCCGTTACGACATCTACAACATCGTTGCACTATTAGACAACAATCAGAGCATCGAAAGAAAGCCCGGCTCCGGACGGCTGACGACCCTGAGCGACAAGAAGCTCCAAAGGATGCTGAAGAAGCACACCGACGGAAAAGTGGCTACATTGTTGCGAGTGCTTGGCCGAGAGGTCGGTTCAACCGGCCAAACAGTGAAAAAGTATCTGACGAACATGGACATATATGTCAGGAAGCGAAAGTTGCGTCCACTGGTTCGGGGCTGCGGGCAATGACGGCAACTTGATTTGCCCGTTGAATCGCGACGTGGCGGTGGTGATCGACGACGAGGCCTATCTCCCCAATAATGGCAACCACTGGCAGGGCACTTCGTATTTTACTTCCCCCACGAAGGATATGAGCTCTGAGGTGAAGTTCATTTCTCACATCAAGTTCCCCAAGAAGGAGCTGCTGTGGCTGACAATCAGCAAGAAGGAGATGTCTAAGCCGCTATTCTTTCGTTCCGGACTGGCCGTGAACGGGGAAATTTATAGTACGAAATGCCTGCCGGTCGGCCCTCTATTCGAAGTGATCGTTGGAGGAGATGGAGCGGCTGAATATCGATGTGGTAATCAAGTCGGCAAACCCACCCAACATCCTCCAGCTGCGTCCCATCGAGAATTTCTGGGCCAACCTGAAGCGTAAGAACTACTCCAACAATTTTGTCGCGAAAACTGAGGTGGAATTGATTAATAAAACGAAGAAAGATCTCAAGCACATGCTTACACGCATGTTTTCGTCCACCATGGCGAATGTTCCGGTTAACTGCCGGAAGGCCGCTCGCAAAGGCGTAGAATTTGTTTTTGCAAGTTAGCTTAAATAATTACCTTCCATGGGAGATTTATCAAAAGCAATTATCTGTCTTAGCGTTTATTTTACTACCATCCGAAAAAAGTTTATTTTTTTTAATGCAAACGTTATGAGAGTCTTCCGAAACCGTTTTCTAGAACTAAAATTGTATTGTTTCTGATGCGTTAGAATGATATAAATTGCCTCCTTTTTGAAGCATTTCACCAGGGTCAAGGATCATGTCGATGTTACATTATCAAGTTTCCTTTCCCTTTCTCTTAGTCATGTTCATGTCCACTGGTACATATGGTGTCGTTTCGCCTTTTTGTTATTTAGTTTGTCAGTATGGTTTCTTTAGTCTTTTGTAGTTTAGTTCATCACTTATGAGCTGCGAAAGTCTTTTTGAGCAGTTTTCTCGAATAAAAAATAGGCTGTCAGTATGTCGTCGAGATGTTTGAATTCCACCAGTTTTAGTGATTTCTGATGTTACAGTTCTCAGTAGTCCTAGTAAAGTTTTTATGGTGTACTGATGGGACTCATGAGAGAGAAGTTTTCTTTTTATGTTATTTTATTAGTAAGTTAGTGTTACGGTCAAGAGGGCAATTTGGAACTTCTTCAGTCGTTTATAATTTAGTAAATAGGTGCCTAGTTCTTACTTACTTACTTATGTCTCCTGTCCATCCGTAGGGTTGCATAGGGCCAACGTGAAAGATTTCCACCCTGTACGGCTACTCGCTTTAGTCTTGATCTGGACCCAGGTCAGATTTCGATCGACTTCCTTTATCACCTTATTGAGGCTCCGAGGCCGTGAGCCCCTTAGTCTGCCTCTGCTGTGATGTCCTGCTGGGTTCCAATCCAGCGCTTGTTTGCAGATTTCCACCTCCACTTTCGTTCTCAAATTTCCACTGCTATTGGCTTCTGTTGGCATCAACGATGGAGCTCAGCATTTGAGATTCAATTGTGTGGCCACAAGACACGAATTACATACCGCAGGCATCGGTTGATGAAGACCTGCTGCTTTTTAAAGGGTGTATTCGATATAAAATGGCACACACATATATACCCATCAAAATTAAATTGATTATCGGATTTTCTTGAAATTTTCAGGGAATGAAGAACTACTAATGAGTTTTAATTTACAACTTTTGTTTTATTCAATTTCGTCTCCCATCCCGAATGCCCACACCTTCCTTTTCCCTCCACCCATCAAATTTTGTACAACCGATTTTCCCAGTGTTTTTGTTGTTTTTACCCAAATTTTCTTCAATTCTAGCTCTGTTTTTATAGTTTTGGGATGTTTGCGAAGTTCCGTTTTCATAATTGCCCAGAATTTTTCAGTTGGACGAAGTTCCGGTGAATTTGGTGGGTTCATATCCTTTGGCACAAAATTGACTCCGTTGGCTCGGTACCACTCCAATACGTTTCGAGCGTAGTGGCAGGATGCTAGATCAGGCCAAAACAGAGTTGATCCTTTGTGCCTCTTAATGAATGGCAAGAGACGCTTCTTAAGGCACTCTCCCGTGTAAATTGCATCGTTTATTGTTCCGGAAGTGATGAAGGGAGCACTTATTTCACCACATCCGCAAATCGCCTGCCAGATTAGAAATTTCTTTGCAAATTTCGATAGTTTCTTCTTTCGAACATCCTCCGGAACATCGAACTTCGACTTGGCAACGAAATATTCTTGCCCAGGAAGTTGACGGAAGTCGGCCTTGGCGTATGTTTCGTCATCCATCACGATGCAACTGGATTTGGTGAGCAGCTTCGTGTAAAGTTTCCGGGCGCGGGTTTTCGCAGTGATGTTTTGTTTTTCATTCCGGTTTGGGGCTTTTTGCACTTTGTAAACATGTAACCCAGCACGCTTCATGGTTTTCTGCACAAAACCGACTGACACCTTAGACTTTTTAGCGACATCTCGAATTGACATGTTTGGACGGTTCTTGAATTGTTACTGTCCATTGGACCACTTTTACGACCACTCCCTTCCTTCCTTTGGACACTCAGACGCTCCTTGAAGGTTCTTATTACACGAGACACAGTTGTATTTGCAATTCCAAGCCTTTTAGCAATCCACCGTTGGGACGCCCCTGGATTTTGATTGTGAGTGCACAAAATTTTCTCACGGACAATTTCTTGTTTCGACGACATGACTGGAACTACTGAATGTATAACTATGAAACTTGGCAGATGTAAATAATACACTATGGATAAGATCTACTCAAATTTCTAGGTTTTTTACTCATACGATTCAAAAGTTACAGAAGATTTTCTGTGTGCCATTTTTATCGAATACACTCTTTAAATGGTCCAACCAAAAGGCTCTAAGGTTGAGCAGTTTTGACGAGTTTGTTCAAGGACGGCTGCAGTTCACGAGAAGTATGAACGATCAGTGTTTGTACATTCGACGAGTTGGCGATGCTGTCGTCATCATTGTGCTGTATGTTGACGACGTGTTGGTGATCAGTTCATCAATGCGAGCAGTGGAAGCTGTCAAGAGTTGCCTTTCTAAGGAGCTCGAAATGACAGACGCGGGTGAACTAAAGTGCTTCTTGGGGTGACCATCGCACGAAACATGGATGAAAGATTGATGCGCATAAGTCAACGGCAGTATCTCGAGGATAGCCAGTATCAACGCTTCTGGAATGTAGGTTGAAACTGGCGAAGGGCGAAGAGGCAAAGAGAATTTCGGAGCCTTACACTGAGCTGGTGGGTTGCTTAACCTATGCTTCCGTGACTACCCACCCTGATTTGGCTGCAGCAGTGAACTTCTGCAGCCAATTTCAGAGTTGTCCGAATGTTGAACATTGGGTGCATCTGAAGTTAATTTTGCGTTACGTCAAAGGCAGTCTCGATATGACCAGATTGGGCCAATGATGTAATGGACAGAAGGTCCATCAGCGGTGCGGAACTTAAAGTTTTTGGCTGGTGGTTGGTTCGTCTATTGAACGATCTGGGGTGCAACATCGAACTACCGATCACTTTCTACGAAGTCAACAAATCAACAGTACAAATTGTGGAGGAGTCAGAGGACTTTGGTCGGCTAAAGCATGTTGACGTCAAACTGCTTTTCTTGCGAGACATTGTGAAGTAGAAGAAGATTTGTTTGCAGTATCTACGATCGGAGGAGCAGGTCGCTTATATAATGACGAAAGGTTTGGCGGTCGGTGTTTTCCGTCAACATCGTACCAGTCTTGAACTGGTTAACTGCAGCGATTGAAGGGGAGTATTGAGAAAGCAATCCCTGCACTGTGTCGTTCTTCTCACTGACTTTGCTGTAGCACAGTGTTTCATTTTTCACAACCTTGACTGTATGTTTTCATGTAGTACACGGAGAGTAAAGTATAATTCAATCAATAATATTTCATCTAAAATCAACTATATTGTTGCATTGATTTTTCGATAACCCATGTGCATGATTGTAACCATCATACATTTCAAGTTGATTCATTTATTGTATGCTTGAATCAACTTCAGAAAAATATGGTCGATTGTTACGATGGTTATGTCGAAAAAAATATTGTTGATATTTTGACATTTGGTTTTCAGTGCCAGTAAAATCAACCATGATTATAGTTGAACCAACTGAATAACAATAGTTGGTTTGAATATGCTTGGGGAAAGTTCGTTTTTTTTCTTAATGGGATTTTCGGATCCAAAATTGTTTAAATGAAAATGCAATTAAATACATCACATAATTTGCGATTGATTTATGACCGATTTTGTTTCATATTTTTATTGTTTCAGTTATAGTACTGTTAAGCTCAACAAAGTTACACATTCGGAAATATTTCTTCTCATTTACATTATGTAAGTTAATTGGTTTTGAATCTAATTTTAAGATATTATAAACAATGCTTATTTCACTAGACTGTTTCAGTTCGTAAGATTGCAAATGATTGTCAATTTGGTTGGAATTATATGCATAGCACAGTAGAACTAATTCATCGTTATTATTTAAAATTATTGATTCAATCTGGTAAACGTTCCTTAGTAGTTTATGTTTAACGTACAAAATAGTACCATTTTCATAGCTTGAGCCTTGTTTAGTAAATTGCGAAATAAGGCGCATGCTATTTCCAACAATATTATGTTCTTGGCGTTTCAACAAGTTATAATACTCCTCTGAAATTATTGAGCCAAGTATGTGTTCTTGTTTGATTTCATAGAAAGGTGTTACGAATGAGTTACTGAATATGTCATTGGCGAATTTGAAACAAACTTTAGTAATCAAAGATGAGCAAATATTGCGTTTGTTATAATTTACTCTAGTATATTGTTTAGCTTGTTTGTGCTTCGCTTCACATCGCATTCCCCATTGCCGACGTAAACTACCAGATTTAATTATTGCTGTGGCATAGTGTACCAAATTATGGTGCTTAGGTTTTAACGAGTCCTTAAATAAAGACACATACTGCGTGTGATGAAATTCTACAACAGTCTTAAGCAGAGCTTAAAAATATCATATTCAATTCTCAAATTGCACCCTGACTGAGTCAAAATATTAGTCATCACGCACTGTTCTTAGCGAACATGAAGTAAACACAAATTTGCCTTCATGAATCTCTTGTGCAAGATAAGTCAACTTGTTTTGTGTTGCTTTACTTTGATCATTCATTCGTTCCGGAAAGCAGTGAATGTACGTAAGTGCAAACAACTCATTCAATTTCAACGTTCTACCGTGAAGACGAAAGAACAGTCATTCATTTGAAGAATCAATGAAGTGAAAAAAAACCAAAACTTCTCGAATCGATCCTGCAAATGCCTTTTCTCGAACAAATGCCCCACAAACTCTGTAGCGATTTCGGCCATTTAGCCTTTTGGCTTCCTTTGCCTTTCCTTTCCTTCAGCCATGTTCGGGAATACTTGAAATCCTGTGGCAGAAAAAATCACTCACGAACGCGAAAATGAATAACTGGTTACCAGAACATTCAGTCAAGCAACCAAAATCTCTTGAGGCTTGAATAGCCGTGTGCTTTGCTGTGGTGTGAATGAGTTGTGTGGAACACAAGGACAATGGAATGACTGAGCATAGCAAAACAGTAAACACGAATATATTGCGTGACTGATAGAACGAAATGAAGGGAGCGAAAATTGTGCCTACTGAATATTTTTTTTACTCATCGTTCACGACGGCTGTCATTTTTTTCGAGCTCTGGTCTTAAGCTCTTGAATTAGCTCAACAGGAAAATCATGCAGCATAACTAAGTTTAATGTTTTCAGTAGGCTGCAAAAATAAATCCATACTGGATCGCCACCCGGAATAAGTTTACCTATAATCAACGGTAAAAAACGCATTAGTGTTATTATTTCACTTGCGGTCATTCGAATTTTCTGTCTGATGAGATTAGTATCTTTTATATCATCTTTTTTCGGCAATTTAAGTCATCTAATGTGAAGTATTTTTGTTTGTATACAAAGTAGTTCAAGCAATGAGATAAGCCATAAAGACATATTCCTTCAGGTACATCGTGCATAACATCAAAATACACATTTAATGCCACGTGGAATGATGGAATTCGATTACGAACGCAACATTCTTTTACGCCTGTTCTAGACATATCATTCATTCATAAATGCTCTTTATACATCTCTTCAGATCTGAGAGAATCTTCATATTCTTAGCAGTCGGTTTCTCTGTCGCTCCTAGTTCTGGTACAAATGCGGCAGTAATGATTGGCAGTAGGTGACTCAACTAGATTTAATATCTTGCTCACACCTAGATTATCCCCAGTTATAAAACCTATCTTGAAATAAACAGTTATTTTGTTTTGTTTGTGTGTGACAGTAATACCGTTATCTTCTAATTCACTTAATATTTCAACTAGTTTATGCAGCGTTCGTTCATTACCAAAGTGTTTTCTATATCTAGACATGACATATCCAGTTGTTAGAATATTAACAAGCCGTGACAGTATATATGGTGGTGAACAAGGTATGTAGTAATAAATGCCACATATTTTGGTGTTACTAGCATGTGGCGATACTGTGTCACTTGTTGTAAAATCGTCGAAAAAGATGTTAATTGGAACGATCAACTTATTTTCTAGTCCTTTTATTTTGTTCTGCCAAATTGTGCCATCAACTAAAGACCTAATTACCCCATCATCAGACGGTTTAAGACATTCAAGTAAAATGTTATAGGCAGTTGAAATGTTATAGGCATTAAAACACCCTTTACACCATCTTCGGCCATTTCTAAGTTTTGATGTATTACAGCAGGTTTGAGTTTATTACTTATATTGAAATACACTGGTTCTTCAAACAAACCCATATTTTTGAGCTCCTGGATAAATTTATACTCCGTCTGGGGATTGCTTAATACTGAAAAGACTGATTTAAGTATGGTACAACCATCACGTGAGATTAAACCGCTGTCAGTCATTATTCCCACAATTTCACTTATGGGATTCAATACATTTGATCGTACATCATCTTGAAACTGAAATACCAACTTTCGAGGGACCGTATCCTTATTTAACCACTTCAAGTTAAAACCAATACTTAAACGACTGATTTCTAACGATATTTTCTCTATGTTGATTAGCTGCTGTGCTTCGTTATTTGCATCTTGTAGAATCTGCTTGTTTTCAACGCAAGCTGAATTTTCTCTAGCTTATTCTATACCAACGTTTTCATTTGTTAACTTTTGATCTGAGATGAATGGTAACGCGTGAATTTCCGTATCAAGTCTATCTTTATTACACAGCTTATTATCTGCGGCATAGTTGTTTCGAATGTGTTTCTTGATATGGGCAATATACGAGCATCTTACACTAAAGCGTCGTCCGCAATTTGAAAGAGTACAGCTGTAAACATCGATGGGCTCGTGGATTCTGCGAAGATGAGTGCCGAAAAGCGACGGGCAAGATGTTTTCCATTGACAACCGAAAATGAAACACGAAATCATTGCGCTGATTGCTGGTTACGGAAAGTTGCCACTAGAGTTAAGATCCTTGCTTTGTTTCTGTCTTCTGATGGCTCGAAGTGGTACAGCAAATGAGCTATGAAATTCCACGGGCCAGATGATTCGATGGGAAAATTTATCTCGTAAGCTTTGTAGATTTTAAAAGCAACGTCCAATGCTTTTAGAAAGGTTTCTGCTTTATAAGCTATGTCCTTATAGCTAACAAAAAACTGGTTGATTTGACAAATTGTATCGCCAACAACAACAACTATAGGGTAATCCGGTAAACCTCTTTGAAGATTCTGTCGACTGATCCTAGCAAGCTCTGTTTCATAATCAGCAAGCGTTCTTAAGTGTATGATGCTGCTATCACGACTCTCCTGTAACGAAGGTTTCCACCTCCTTCCGTTGGGTAGACGCGTAAACGTACTTGGCCAAATTAACAGTAGAAGCAATGTAATGATGCAGTCTCGCGAATCTGTGAAGAAAAATACACGATATTTTAGTACGCGTAAGTTAAAAGACATGATAAAGAATCGAGAAAAAAAAAACTTCATTTAAGATTTGGAGACCTCCACATTAATTTCTAAATTTTAAAGCTTCCTGCAGATTTGATTTTCAAGAGTTACTTTACCTTCCGGTAGTTCTTCGTTCAGAAGTGCCAAAAGTGCTTTTCTTTGCTGTGGTACTTCGTTACGGAATACAATTTCAGCGTGTGACCGCAAAGAAGCAAAATTGCTGAACAACAGATCACATTTAACTGGGTACTTGGAAGCGAAGTCTAGCTTTACCAACTGATAGCCACTGCTATTTCGTAGCACCGGGTATTCATCCAGTACCTTCTGGTAAGTAACTAATTTCAATTGGCTGATTTCATGCAGGCGAATAGCACTTGTTTTCTCCCAGCGCTTCTTGACATCGTCCCACTCGTCGTGATGATGACGGAGCCAAATTTTGGTTTCGTGATACGCCGTTACTGGAACGAATGTAAATAAATCAGTACATTTATGATTTGGTTCGTGCAAAGTCAAAGTCAAGTGTTGTACCTGCTTCCGAAGTTATTACGTCAACTAGCGATTGAGTGTCACTAAGTCTTGATGGTTGTTCATTTGAGGCTATCGGTGTCGAAACAGAAGTTGTTAGAGCTCGATGGTTATGATTACGATAAAATAGGCAACCTTTAGCTACTCGTCCAAGTTGGATTTTCTTACCGTTTTTATCACGATAGGATGCTGGTTGATACCAAACATGCTGGAATGAAACAAATATTTTGTTATCATATTTACACAAACAAACAGTATTAACATACGAAAATGCATGGGTGACTACGGTTGACAGAGTATTTAATCTTTTGATCACAGTGAGGGATAGAGCGAAACAAAATGGCGCAATAACACCAAAACACTAGTTTAGACACATGATTTAGCTGAAAGCCGGAAAAACTGACTAGTGAAAATCGGTTTTACTCCCGGTTCGTAACATAGTTACATTCATTGCTCATCCTCGTGTGGTTGCAGCAAATGACTTCCGAGACAGTAAATAACTTATAGAATGAAAGTGAAATTATTGCTAGTTGATTTTTTCAGTTTTCAACTAGAACGTGAATATTGGTCACGATGAAACCTTTTGTTTTGATTTTATATGGGATTTTGATATTTACTTGCCTTGTTGCTTACCAATTTTACTGTAGAAAGAGTGAGAGAACGACAGAAACTGACATTTTTAAATTTTCTAGCAGTATTTGGGGCTGTAAAAGTGATTAATACATCCTGCTATGTATGGTGCTAATGTATGGTTCTATCAATACATTGTCGCATAGTTATCCACATGTTCAACGTTTGCTGCAGAGTTACTCAGTTCGCTATGAATTTTATAAAACTGCGTTTCATAATTCACAAATCAAATCGAGATTAGGTACTTAGATTGATTGTTTGTTCTTTGAATGAAGGCGTTTAGTATGCTAAACTTAATGTTTTCATTATGTTGAACGGTCGTGTTTCAAAGAATTACCTCTTCTACTGTAGGAAAAATACTTTTTAACTCCTCCGATCGCTGCTTTAATTCATCGTGTGTTAGTTTTCCAAATTCGTCTACAAATTCATCGATGATGAGATGAGTAATGAAGGTGCGGTCCTTCCTAGAGAGGATTTTGGTTGAATAGAAATTTTCTACTATAAATCTTCCTCTTTTGGATCGATTAATCAGCAATAGCGATGTCCAACGACTTCGTGGCTGATTCCTCAGAGCAGTTTTTGAAGGCTCTAGAATGCTCGTTGTTGGTGAATTTATGTTTTTCAAAGGAGTTGTAACCCTGTAGGAATTTAATGTTTTCATTTATTTGTTATACAACCTGCCGTTCACGTTACCATTGAACAGCGCCACTTGTTTAGGCCATCAATGCATCTTGTTCTGTCAGCTAGTAATGGCGAGGGCAGGAGAGCCTCTACTTCCTCGCGCTCAATGATCATAAGAGCTGGAATATCGTAGCCATTTGCTGAAAAAAAAAATAATTGTACAATTATCGAATTATTACAAACAATACTCACTTATGAAAACCTCAATTGCTGATGCTGTTACTTGGAATGATTTCAATGACTGAACTAATTCTTCATCTACCACAAACTCAGAAATAACTTCCTCCGAATATTTTTCCTCGTCGGACGCCATGGTGAACTTTAAAGCGAACTGAAAACCCCCAGGTTGTTGTTTCTATATTTTTGTATAGTTGCTTCAAGCATAAACACTGGTTGGAGTTATAACATTTTTGTTTTGATTTAATCCTATAACAGATGTGTAAGATGATGGCTCTATTAACTATGAAGTATGGTTGAATCATTTCAAAAATTGCTTTGAGCTAAATTTATTTTGTGGTTGATTCAAAAATGTGTTTATTGTAGGTATCAACTATAGAGATTGTTATTTCAATCCCCCGTCATTTCTTTCCGTGTAAGTAAACAAACAAGCATTAGTTTTAAATGTGGTTTTCCCTCGATAAAACCAAAAATCAATATGCAACTAGCGATTTGAATTTGGTTCAGATTGCAAGTACACCTTGAAGCCAGCACCTTACTATACATATTTGCGCCTTTGTTTTGATTTGCTGTGTTATTTTGCCAGAATATTTGAGAGTGTGTTCGTGTGAGTTCATTATTAGGGGCGCATTATTAAGCTTGGGACCGACCATGTGACCGATGTGCTAGTACTGACTGAGCACAGAACAAAAATCGTATTTTTTCGGGACCTACTGGTCTTAGATTTAGTCATTGATAAAACCTCGTGCGTTTTACTTTATTTTACTTAAGTGTTCCATCCGAGTTCTCACTTTAGTTTGGCTTAAAAAATAAATCCATTCCACGATTTGGGTCGCCGTTGAAGATGCCCTTAGTTAAAAAATTATAGTGATAAATGGATCTCACATTTTCAAATAAAATACCACTAAGCCCATCCATTTCGACGTCGATCGCCTCTTGCATGTGACCGACAGCAGCATCGACTGCCATCGTTTAATTCAACCATCTCAATTCGTAGCATCTAAGAAGAACTCCACCATTTAATTCACGTTCCATAATCAGATTTCGCAAATAATTTATTGTTATCTCTCAACAACCATTAAATTTGCTACATTTCTCATCCCAGCCTTAATCTGGACAATGAAATCGCTTCAGAACTCAATCTGTTTTGCTATAAAAATGAGACTCTTTTTCTGTCATCCTCCAAATTGTTCCATCTCGTTTTCATTCTCACTCCAAATGCTGACGCTTCGCACAAAACAAAACCAAAAAATCCCACTTTTCTACGGCACCGACTTCATCTGTATCCGTCCATCTTCCGCCCGTATCAAGCTGCAGAAGAAAACCTCGCTCGGTCACATTTTGCAATAACAAACATACAATAAAAACCATGTTGGCCACTGTTTTTGCTCCCGAACTCGCCTCCGGAGTTAGGTCCACTCTTCGCAAAACTCTTCCCAATGAGTTGTTGTCTCTGTTATCGGAGGTTTTCCACACGATGCTGCCTCTCCCTTCGCCTTGCTGGCCGAAAAAAGCGAGAACAGCGAAGACACAGATGCGCAAACATCGCTTCAGCTTGATAACCCCCGTTTGCCGAATTGCCTCTTGACCACCACCTTGGAGCTGCCAAAAACCTACCAACTGCATTCATTATCCGAGGGAAGCCGCAGTTGAAGCGACCGGAATAGCGTTCGATTTCGAATGCCGTGGCCGCAGCGAGAGAATCGACGCTTCCGGGTATGCTGATGAGTGCAGTCCTCGGTCGGACGCATCAGCTGATCACCGATTTCTGTCGGCCAGTGCGAAGCAGTTGCATACAAGTCGGGCGCATGCGCTCTCCTGTGAACATCTCCTGACGTTTCGTTCTAGTACTGCTTGATTATGATGGGGAGGTGGAGGCACTCATTGCTGTGAGTTACCGGTTGAGGCAAACAAGCGGAAGAAGCAACAGCTCCCCTGGGATGATTATGTAGCTCGTCGTTCTTATGTCGATGCATAATTTACTCAAGGTCAAATCCATTGCCGATTTGAGGAAGGTTCTGGGATTGGGAAATTGTCGATTTTTGATTATGAAGTGGATCGGAGATGATTCCGAATGTGAGAAGCGCACACGTGTTGGAAAATCGATTGTCCGAAAGCTTGAATTTGAGGCAGGAGAGGACGAGAGAGAGCTAGGAAATGACTCAATTCGGGGTGCACTGCTTTCTATTTCAGGAAGGCCAATTTTGCTATCATCAGAACTGGAAAAGCACGGGTGGGTTTTGATTCCATTTCGCAATTGCAAAAACAATGACATGTTCCTTGATGATGACGGCCAACGAACGAACGACCGACGAGCAGCTCGCTCAGAATTCAACTTGGATAATGGGAAATAAACAGCCGGCGGAGGTTCGAGGCTGGTCCGTCGTTGTCAGTCGCCAGAGTGTACGGTCGATTGGATGTAAGTGAGCCATGAATGGACGAACTTTCAGGCCATGTGTCCGCTGTCGTTTGGGCCGGTACGTCACAGTTCATTTGGGATTCTTGATTTGAATTGTTTTTTTTTTGTTTAGCGTCCTCGATGGGTGGCCATAGTTTTCAGCTAAACGCACACTGGGGTGGCTGCATACGAAAGCCGGACGAAAATATAGAACTGAAATTGTCATTTATTGCAAATTTACGGGTGCTGAATACAAATTTTACATCGAAAATATATTAGCACGAAGAAAACAAGTTATTACAAAAAATACATCACTTTTCAAATTTCATACTTGCGCAGAAATAGCAATCAAAACCACGCATGGATTTCAGAAGATTGAACTTATGAACACATTCTACCTGGGCTTCATAAGACTCTCAAAGCCCGATTCAAAGTAAATTTGGACGCATTCAAGTGATCATAACTCAAGAATTGAACAACATACACGGTTGATCAAAACGTCATACAAAAGTGTATTTATTCAAATAAATAACAAGTTATCACATTTCACCGTTTAGAACGAACTGTCGTACTTTACTTGTGATTGATGCCATCATGATCTGCACAGTCGCTGGTGACACTGAACCGGCGAACTCATTCCATTTAAAAAGCATTTGTTGTACATTTACCCATTCTTCCCCGTATCCTCAAAGTTTTCGCTTGACAATTGCCCAATATTTTTCGATCGGTCTGACCTCAGGGCAATTCGGAGGATTAATCTCTTGATGGACGAAATTAACATTGTTTGCACCATACCATTCTAGTACCTCCTTAGAGTAGTGGCAGCTGGTTAGATCCGGCCAAAACATAACGTTGGTCTTGTGTTACCGAATAAAGGGTAAAATTCGCTTTTTCAGACACTCTTTAATGTAAACCTTTGACGGCGTTTTGTGAAATGTGATGAAAACCTTGTTTTTAAGGCCACAACTACAGGTTCCTTACCAAATCATTATTTTTCGAGCAAACTTAACAGCAAAAACAAATTTAAACCTAGATGGGATATTCCTGGGACCAGTTGCCAGGTAAAATTTTCGTCCGGAGATTTGTTTATAAACCATTTTGACATATGTTTCGTCGTCGATTAAAATGAAGCAATCAAATTTCGTAAAAACTCTTTTGTATAGTAATCGCGTTCGCTTTTTGGCCACTAAATTTTGTTTCAGGAAACGATTCGGATGTTTACTGGCACAAAAAGACTTATGTCCTTCTCTTGAAAGGATGTTACGCACGGTGGAAAAATTGGAATTGTATTTCTTTGCCAAATCATGCATGGAGACACTCGGGTTGCCTTTTTCGTACCTTAACACCTTTCTCCTCAGCTCTTTGTCCCTAGTGCCACTTTTATGATAGATGCGCTGTTGAAACACCGTTGGCTTCGGGAATTTTAACACTTGTGCCATTTTTGGGGCAGACCACGAAGGATTCTCTAGATGTTTGTGCACAATTAATTTTCTTTTCTCAAGTTCCATGATCCGTAGTTTCGAGATGCGTCAATCAATCGCGAAAAACTTTTCACCAATTCCTTCGTCAATGAAACATCAACAAATGCCTGTCAAACGTTTTTTGTTCCAACCACCAGGAACGCGGTGGTGTATTAAACCGTGCGTCCAAATTTACTTTGAATCGAGCTTTATGTTAGTCAAAAGACATGACTCATGCAATATTCTGCATTACTGAACTTATTTTGAAACAACACTTTTATGATTATAAGTAAGATTATAAATCTAATTTTTGCGCATGTACGACAGGCACGCGATTCCCATATTTTCTAGCAAATTTCAATATGGCGTCCGAAAAAGAATTGCTTGCTGACTGGCCGTTATCTGTAATAAGAATCCGAAAAAACAACAATAAGAATCCGAAAAAAATCTTGAGACCCACAGCTTCATGCCAGTTTTCGTTAGCTTGGGTCCAAAAACCATCGAATATCGTTATTTGACCCGATACGATTTGCAATTTTCTTCACAATTTGGCATCAAAAATTTAAATTTAAAAATATTTCGAGAACCACGCAAATAACTGTCTCAGCTTAAATGTATATGCTTCAAAAGCATTTATTGAAGTTCCTCAGACTTTAAAAGGCAACTTTTCAGAATGAAGTGTGTTGATTCAACTTCACCAGAAAAAGTTATGACTGTTGAAAGGCAACATATTTTAGCAAAAAAACAGCAAAGTACAGTAAACCCCCCGACATGCGCGGAATCCGTTGATGGAGGTCTCAAATGGTATATGGGCAATGACCTTTGTTTTTTACTTCAGAAAAAAACTCGTGACCCTTCGTATATAGAAGGTTATTCCATTGAGCAAAGATGTTCAGTAGATCAAGGCCTTCAGAATGGTAAACTTAAAAGTTCAGAATTATCTCACTAAGCGGCGCTAGTATGCTTGTAAACTTACTTTATAACCTGAATCTCGAGATCCTTGACATATAGCAAGTTGGCGTCTTAGACAAAGATGATTGGTTGATTGAGGACTTCCAGATGGTGTTAACATTAGTTCAGAACTCTTCCGCTACGTGGCACTAGTGCAAATGTGAACTTTGTGTATTACCTGTATTTTGAGATCTAGATTATTTATAAATTTACTGTATTCAGGAAAGTTAACTGTAAAATTATGAGCTACCAGACGCTCGACTAAACAGTTCGGAATTATCACACTCCGTGGCGCTAGTGTGCATGTAAACTTACTGTATAATCTGGATCTTGAGATTTTTCACATATAGCAAGATGACATCTTCAAAAGAGATATTGGAAGGCTCAGAGCTTTTTAAATGGTGTACACCTTAGATCAAAACGCGTCTGCAATGTGGCGCTAGTGTTGTGTGATTTTTTTTTTCTGTGAACTACGTAATAAATGTTTATCACTAGTTCACATAAGAGGCTGATTACACCATTATTGGTTAATTTTTTTGGTACGTTCTTCTGACAACTTCGGATTAGTCCTTCACAGAAGTTCTTCACAAAACTTCAGGAAGTCCTTCAGAGAATTTCATGGCAGCTCTTCAGAGAACTTCATGGAAGTAATTCAGAGAATCTTATGGAAGTTCCCCAGAAAACTTCATAGAAGTTTTGCAGTGAATTTCATGCAAGTTCTTCAGAAAACTTCATGGAAGTTCTTCAGAAAACTTCATGAAGGTTCTGCAGCGAACTTTAGGAAAGTTCCAGAGATCATCAGGAAAGGTCTGCAGAGAACATAAAGCAAGTTCTTCAAAGAACTGTATGGAAATTATTCAGAACATTTAATGCATGTTCTTCAGAGAACTTCAAGAAGGTACTTCATGGAAAATCTGCAAAGTACATCAGGGCAGTTCTTTAGAGAACTTCAGGAAAGTTCTTCATGGATGTTCTTCACTGAAATGCATGGATGCTCTTCAGAGAACTTCAGGAAAGTTCTGCATAGAACTTTCGGAAAATTATTCAGAGAGATTCATGAAAGATGTGCACACAACTTCAGGATAGTTCTTCAGAGAACTTTAAAGAAATTCAACAGAGATGCCCATAGAAGTTCTTCAGAGAAATTCATGGAAGTTCTTCTGAACACTTCATGAAAGTTCTTCAGAGAACTTTAAGGAAGGCTTTCAGAGACTTTCATAGAAGTTCTACATAGAACTTCGGTTAAACTCTGCATTGAACTTCAGGTAAGTTCTTGAGAGAACTTTAGAGAAAAACTTCAGGGAAGTCTTTCGGCGAACTTTAGGTAAGTTTAGCAGTGAACTTCTGGAAAGTCCTTCAGAGAATATCAAGAAAATTCGGCAGAGATTTTTAGAGATTTTTAGGGAAAGTTTCTCAGAGAACATCATAGAATTTCTTCAGAGAACTCCATGAAAGTATTTCAGAGAACTCCATTGAAGTTCTTCAGAAAACTTAATGAAAGTTCTTCAGAGAACTTCATGAAAGTTCTTCAGAGAACATTATGGAAGTTCTTCAGAACACTTCATGGAAGCTCTCCAGAGAACTTCAGGAAAGTTCTGCAGAGAACTGCAGGAAAGTTCTGCAGAGAACTTCAGGGAACCTTTTCAGAATACTTCATGAATGTTTTTCAGAAAACTTCAAGGAAATTGTTCAGAGGACTTTAGAGAAGTTCTGCAAAGAACTCCAGGGAAGTTCTACAGAGAACTTCTGGTAGGTTCTTCAGAGAACTTTAGAAAAATTCTGCAGAAAACTTCAGGGAAGGTCTCCACGGAACTTAATGGAAGTCTTCCAGAGGACGTCAGAGAAGTTTTAGAGAGACTTTCTGGAATTTTCATCAGAGAACATTCTGGAAAATTCTGCAGAGAACATCGGGGATGTTCTGCAGAGAACATCAAGAATGTTTCTTGGAGAACTTCATGGAATTTCTTCATTGATCATCATGGAAGTTCCTCAGAGAACTTCGTGGAAGTTCTTCAGAGAACTTCAAAAAAATTATTCAGTGAACTTCGAAGAAATTATTCAAGTAAGTTTTTCAGAGAACTTCGTGGAACTAAACTAAACTATTGAAAAACCACAACGTTAGCAGGATGCTTTGTCAGATACACCTTTTACTGCTCGCCGTCCATGTATTTTACCGGGAAAAAATCAATAATTCATAGACTGAGTAACAGCTCCCATGCAACTGAGTAAAGTAACCTCTCAAATTGAGTTCCCTTTCGGGCCGTGCAGGGACTCTGCATTGCTGTCAACCACATATAGATGCACGATACTTCACATGATTTTGACAATTTTGGACATCTGACAACTGAAATCGACGAAGATTTTTCAATAGGGGCTTAATTGACAATCGTAAACAGATTTTGAAGTTGTCGATCTTGGAAACTTGCTTCTTTAATCTACCACAACCATTTCGAAGAACAAGAGTCCTTCTATTCGATAGAACTGGAAGCTTACATGGGTAGATTTTGTAAGGTCTGTATCCGCAATAATCCGGACACCGGATAAAACATAAATTTCGCATTCTATTTCCGTCGTAGTTGTTTTTTTTTCAGATTCATGGGATGTGTTTTACCAATTCGTGAAGACAAAACATAGTTATTCAGTATTTGCATAAAATTTTCGAACTTTGCGCTTAACTCCGTCCATTGCGGTTTGTACAGACTCTTCAGAAATCGTAGAAGCCGTCTTAGTCCAAATTTGCTGGAAGTGTTTGATGTCTTCGATTCCTGGCTTCTTTCCAGAAAGCGTCCGCTTCATCAGAGCCCAATATCTCTCGATTGGTCGTAGCTCTGGGCAATTTGGCGGGTTTGAGTGTTCATTTGGTTTGCTTGGTACCACTCCATCACAGTTTCAGCATAGTGGCATGATGCCAAATCGGGCCGGAACAAAGGTTTTTTTTGTGACTTTTGATGAAGGGTAGCAATCGCTTCTGCAGACACTCTTTCTGATAGATCTCTTTGTTGATTGTGCCTGTAGTGACGAAAGATTTACTTTTTTTGCCACACGTGCAAATTGCTTGCCACACAAGGTATGTTTTGGGAAAATTCTATGCCTTCTTTGTTCTGAAATGCTCAGCTATAGCATTTCTGGCCATAGCAGAATAAAAAGCCAGCCCTGGAAGCTACTTGAAATCCTCCAGGACATATGTTTCATCGTCCATAACAACGCATGAAAACTAAACGCAAATATTCGCAGTACAAACGCGAGCCCGTGATTTTGCTGCTAAGTTCTGTTTGTCGTTGCGATTTGGAACGGTTTTTACTCTATACGACTTAAGTACCAAACGTTGTTTTGATTTTTAGACAAGTCAGGATTTGCCGTACGCCCGTACAAAATTCGCTCGGGCACTTGTTTTTCTTTCGTCGCCATCTTGAATACTAAACATGAAATGTAAACATCAATCATAGTCTTTTTCATCATAGACTCTCAGCTATACCATAGTGAAATTTTTCATTCCTACGTGCAATATTTCAAAAGTTACAATAATTTGAAGGTGTCTGGATTAATGTGGATACAGACCTTATCAAGAAAAGCTACCAAAGCTATTTCTTTGGCTTGAAGCGATTTCTCGATTTTATTAACTAGCGATTGTAGCGCCGTTATTGTAGATTGTCCTGAAAATTTCATCTCTTCCAGCTGATTTTAACGGTTGAAAAGGACTCAGTGCCCATTCAACTCTAGATGGCGTGAAAATGTCACAAGCCTTAAAATAGGCATCTGCTAACCATAAGCGTTCTACCTCATCTAAGTCCTGTGTTTCGGCAAATACAGATGTTGACCCCGTGAAGTGAGCTCTCATCAAAACTTCCAAAGTTTCGGAACAATCGACAGTAAAACTACCATCCTGCAGCCTGCAGCTAAGTTTGTGCAGCATTGCAGCTGTTAGAGCGTTGTTGATCTCTTCTTCCTAAATGATTACACCAACACCGCCACCCCCGGAAATCGCTCACGAATCAACAACACTGGTTTTATCAACAAAGCCGGAAGGAGTGCTATACGGCTGTTATAAAACTTAGATTGTTACTTGGGTGAAGAAGTACCTGCGATTGGGAACTATAGATAAAAGGTTCTAATTACAAATTACAAATTAGCTTAATCGAATATCCTGAATAGTTGATGCATGTACTGCTTTAAACCCCTTTTTTGGTTTTTTTATACATTTTTCCTTGACATGTTAAAACAAAACTAAAGCTGCTCTTAGAAAGCTGCAACAAAAGCATTTCAGATACACTGAGAACACAAACGAATGCTTCGCTTCAAATGATCCCAGAGTTTTATTTCAGATGTAAGTGTGCAGCGAATGTAAACACCATCGTTCTGATCTTCCATTAAGATTGAAACAAAAACCACCAGCACTGAACTGAATGGACTAATTTCCTTACAATGCTAATGGCGCCACTGAAACTTTCCCATGCTTCTGGCTTGGAACTATTTACCACAAAAATGTCCCCCGTATCGTCCCCAGTCCCATCAACAGGCGGCCGATCCGATCTTCCGATGCTGCTGAAAGAAACCGGAGATGCACAAACTCTCGAGGAAAGCACAGAGTGAAATTCCATCCCTGGTCTCACCACCAAATCTGCGACCGAAAATAAAAGAAATGAAAAAAAAAGTGTAGCGAAAATTTAGAAGTACGTAAACAGAAAATTTATGGCCTTATCCCAAGACCTTTCCCTCCGTCCCTCCCCCCCTCGATCCCCACCGAAAAGCTCACTCATGCGAATCACATGTGTGGCCAAATGTTAGAACATTTGAATTTCCCTCACTTCGCCACACATATGTAGGGAGCCATAATACGGAGTCGCCGGGATTCAAAGTTTCGCCTAGGAGAGGGTGGAGAAGGGGGGGGGGGGAGCAGTAAAATTTACGAGCTCTGTGGATGAGTAATTTTTTGGCAAAATCTCAGCCCTGCCTGGGACCCCTTTTGGACGCTGTCATGTTGGAATGAAAAATGCAAAGACGCTTCACGGAGCATGTGCTTTTGGGATTTTAATTCGAGTGGAGATTCGTCTTTCGTCTTGCAGCAGCACCACCAGGAATTTGCATTACGCGATTAAACTCACCTGATACTGGAGTCGCTATTTTAATACATCAGAATCAGAACAGTGCGCTCGAGGCTTAATCAAATAAGTCCTCGTCGTCATTTTACCCCTTCATAGAAGAGAGCGAGCGCAGGAGATGATCCAATTTGCCGGCAACGGGATCATTCCAGGTTGATAGACAGAATGACTGAAGGTGAACCCCCCTCCCCTTATGTGGAGCGGAGGTGGAAAAGATAAGGTAAGTTAATCAGAATTTTATCCGGACCAAACGAGCGTGGATGCGATGACTGGAAATGGGGTTTTTGCTTGGGGCTTCGAGGAAAACAGTTTGTCTACAGAGAGAACGGGTTTTACTTTGCTCAATTTTCAATTTTAAATGGTAAAAATAGTGTCTTCCTGCTGGAAATTACATGGCTGTATAATGCTTATTGTATGCTGTATTATGGCTTCTTCAAAATGCATTACAAGATTTTATTGAATTATAATGGAATGTTCAAGATCATAATTTAATTTATTGCGAACAATATCGATTTCGACCAGTGCTGGCAAACCCTTTTATTAGCACCCGATTGTTCGCATTTTTCCAAATATGAGTATTTTCATCACAGTTTCATAAAATTATTTAAGACTACAAACGCTAAGCTATGATGAATTATGAATTTGAGTTACTACTCAAAACACAACAAACAGGAACAATATGTTCAGCAAGCAGCTAAGTTTTTCGCCCAGAACATTGAATTTGGCCTGGCATCAAAACTATTTCAACCAAAGGTTGCTAATATAACGTATGCATTAAATAGAATGAACTTTTTTCGGATGATGATAAAAAAAAGCTAAGACAGAAATTCCCGATAGGACTCAGCTGGGGGCGTTGGGCGGGTTAGCCGACTTGGGTACCACATCGATATTCAGCCGCTCCATCTCCTCCAACGATCGCTTCGAGTTGTGGGCCGACGCCAGATCCGGCCAGAACCCCGCGTCTTCGCCCTTATGGTATTTTTTTTTATGAACGACGCAACTTCCGGCAGGCATTTCGTACTATAAATTGCCCCGTTCACGGCTAGTCCGGCTTTAACATCCGCTTCTCGTAACATACGAAGTGCCCTGCCAGTCGTTGCCATCCAGGATGAGATAGGTCTCGTCGTTCATCACTACCGCCACGTCGCGATTCGCCGGGATAATCGAGTTGACCATCATATTCAGCCGCTGCCGCTGCGTCATTGCCTGCAGCTGAAACCAGTGGACGCGACTTCCGCTTCCTGACATGTAGGGGAGAACCGTACAAAATGCACTGGTGGGGTAGAATGACCCACTCAATAAATATGCTCAAATCTTTAAAACTATAGATTTAATGGAATTATATTTTATCAAATTTTAAATAAAACAGCATAACTCATAATTTGGCAGTAGGCTAAGGCACTATATACACCAAATATGATCAAAATTGAAGAAATTGTCCCGACTGTTACTCACATGTAAATAATAGTGTTATTCAAATAAGCTTTTAACAAGCGTTAATATCCATGGTTTAAAATAAATCCACTTCACATATATCGCACACAACAAAACATCAAGATAGTGGCAAAACTTCACTATAATTCCACGTATTTTCAGAATATTTAGACAAAAGCATGCGAAACTAAAACTGGGGCAGAACGCACTGTGTCGTCATGTATACGTCTACACGCTAAGAAAAAAATACTCAGTGGAGCGGTTAAATGTATGAAGCCAATGTTGGGTACACAAAACTTACTTCTGGTAAAATTCTACTCAAAAGTAAGTAATTTGAACCCAATGGTAGATAAACACAAATAAACCCAACGTGCAACCCACATTTAACTGCTCCTTTGGATACTTTTTTCTAAGCGTGTATATAATGAGGAGTTGGCAACATATCACAACGTTTTGCGCAACGTCTTTATTCTATAGCCATTGGCTGCTTGACAACCAAACAGAGCTAAGAGGACCTTTCGATATGTTGCAACTTTACACCTCTAATGAGTAACTTTTTATAGCTGTGTTTTGACTTTTTACAAGCGGTGCATGCTATCCCATTAATGTGGTGCATAATATACCAGTGCACTATGGTACGAATGGACAAATTTCGCGACAAAAATCGATAACTCGAAAACCATTAACTTTTTTTTATGAAAATGTTTATATTTTTATATTAATCCATCTCCTTTTTTTAATAAAAAAATATATCACAGACAAACAGACATAACATATCGAACATTTGACACTACAAATCATCGTCACTAACACACCTGCGCGTTCTGTTCAGCACATTGTGATGGATGATTAAGCTCCATCTATTCAGCTAGTGGGTTAACGTTAAACGTAAGAAAATCGAGTATACGCGCTATCTGTGGCGATATTACCAACTAAGAAACATTTGAAGTGGATGTTTAATGCGTAATCGATGAAAGAAACTGCAAGTGTTATGTATGTTTGTCTGAGTTAACACATTCACATTTGTTTACTTACATTTATTTACATCATTTTATGTACATTTTTCTAATCATATTTATGTATTTACATATGCAAAGTTTCATTAAATTAAAATATCTACAATTCTGTACAAGCGAAAAACCCTCTATATCATATGAATAAAAAGTTGAAAATTTTATTATCAGTATAAAAGGACCAATCTAGTCACCACCCAAATCAAAAGATAGATCCTAATTTTTAAATTAAATTTCCAGAAGACATCATCTGTCTAAAGTTAATGGTTTTTGAGTAATCGATTTTTGTCGCGAAATTTGTTCATTCGTACCATAGTGCAGTGTTGTGGTGCGTTTTAACCCAATTTTAGGGTGCATATTGAGCAATAAAACGGGCGTTTTACCCTGAAGTCGTCTTGGCATCATATTGGAAAAGGTTTAAGATATCATGAAAAACCATCGTTTAGAATTGAAATCACATTTGATCTATAACGAAAACATCGTAATGCACCATACTCAATAACTTATTCCTATATTTCAGCTTCAATTACCTTGAAATTCACGATATTGCTTAAACGGTGCGTTTTGTACCATCCTCCCCTATGTTCATGTTCGCCAGGTACTTTTTCACTGTTTGCCCGGTTGAACCGACCTCCCAGCCAAGCGCACGCAGCGATGTAGCCACTTTTTCTTCCGTCTTCCTCTTCAGCATCCTTTGGAGCTTCTTGTCACTCAGGGTCGTCGGCCGTCCGGAACCGGGCTTTCTTTCGATGATCTGATTGTTGTCCAATAGTGTCAAGATGTTGTAGATGCCGGAACGGGCGTATCCAGCGTCCACAAAGTGCCGCACGATGTCCGTTTTCGACACGGCGGGTTGCCGTTCTTTGAACGCGCACACTCCTGAACGAAGTTGCTTCACGGTTAGAGTTCAACTGAAAGAGCTGTCAAATTTTGTCTGCTGACTCAAAGGTTGCTATGATTTGCTATGATTGATGCTGCATGGGTAGTTTTGTCAGTGCGGGTGAAGGTTAATCCATTAAAAACCGGCAATTTTTGTCCATTTTTTAATGCAAAACAAAAGTTTGCCTATTTACTGATGAGTTTGCAAGGTATACCAATAGCCTTATTTATAGGTCACATAATTAACCGATTATGTAGTTCGTGTAGTTAAAAAACCATGATTATGTTGAAATGTAATTAACAATTCTTGTTACGCACTATGCGAACGCACCTCCGTTACCAACAGAACCCCATCGGGACTCACCGCTACTGGCAACATCAAGTAGCTATAAAGGCTGTCAAACCGTGATCAATAGAAGAAGGAAGAACCGAAATATAAACAAAGAGAAAAACTGAAGGGAAAAACAAATCAACCATTGTTCGCGGATTCTATATAGCTTTTTTTAAATACCATTTATATTTCGAATTGCATAAATATTACTAGTGAAGTATTGCTTATCCTAATATTAAAGGGTGTCCACTGATGAAATTGCCACACACAAAATTGATTCGCAAAATTCGAGTTTTCATCCGATGGCCATCAAATTTTCAGGGATTGAGAAATAACTATTAAACTTCATTTTACCATTTTACTCGTATTTTATTTACAGTCCATACAAATTTAACAATTCTTGGGAACAATTCTTTTGGTTCGAACTTGGATCTGGTATGGTTACGAAAGAATGTGTTTTTTAATAAATTCCACGTTATTAAAAGTTAAGATGTTAATAACAATAGGAACATCCACACATGTTTTCTCTTGAATGTTTACTCAATTTCCAATGCCGGTTCTTTGTCCTTGAGTGGGCCGACTTCTTTTGAGATTTTTTCCCATTGTTTATTCAAAACCAGCTCGGTCTCGAATACTTTAGGTGTTTTATGAAGTTTGGCTTTCATGATGGCCCAAAACTTCTCAATCGGAGAAAGGCGTTCGGTGATTTGAAGCCTTTTGGTACTAAGGCTTGCTTCATTTAGAATTGGAACAAACTTTTGCTCATATTGTGGCGCTCCTGGTGGACGGATATGGAAGTTCTTGGCGCCCACGTGTCGGGAATTTTGTCAGCTTCACGTATGTATTTTTGACATTCCGCAAATCGACTGTACTTTGTAAACAATCAACATGGAAGCCGAAAGAACGAAAAAATTGTGCACAGTTATTTGGAAAATCCATTGTGGTCTGCATCTAGGCTAGCTTAAGAGCTGAAATTGCCCAGAAATACCGTATGGCGCGTTATCAAACGGTATAAGGAAACATTGACGACGATTCGGAAGCCTCAAGCCAATCATCGGAGTGGAACTGTCGACCGGAAACTGCGTGGTAAGATTTTGAAGACGATTAAGAGGAATCCCAATCGGTCGGACCGTGATTTAGCCAGAAAATTCGGTGCTGCCCATAGTACCGTGAGGAGAACTCGACTCCGGGAAGGAATCAAGTCGTATCGAGCCAGCAAACAGCCATATCGGACCATAAAACAGAATAGTGTGGCCAAAATCCGTGCTCGGAAGCTATACGACTCAGGTGCTGACCAAGTTCGACGGGTATCTTCTGGATGGACGATGAAACCTATGTCAAGGCTGAGTTTTCGTTATTAATAAAGATAATGACGTCGGAACTATATCAAAAGAGTGTCTCCAAACGACACTCTTGCCGTTCATTCTGATCCCGCGACCATCCCGTAATGTTTTGGCCAGATTTGGCAAGCTGTCATTACAGCAAAGTCGTTCAAGAATGGTATGCAGAGAAAGGTTGTTCCGAAAAACCTTAACCCACCCAACTGCCCCCAGTTCCGCCCTATTGAGAACTACTGGGCAATCATGAAGAGGAGACTCAAGGCAAAGGGAAAGGTTGTCGAAGACATCAATCCTGGTGGAATAAGATAGCTAAAACGATGGACGAAGAAGGTGTACGCTGCCTAATGAGCCGTGTTACAGGAAAAATTCGAGAATTCCTTCGAAACCGTGACGAATAATCCGACGAATCCGTATTTTTTCTTAAAAGTATGAAGAAAACGCTACATTGGTATAAAAAAGATCTTGAATTCAATAATAAATAACTGAAATACAGGCAATTGTTTTTGTTCCAACTCTATCTGAAGCAAGCTTTAAAACAACATTTTATTTTCTTGCACCAGTCTAAAACCAGTCGCTTAAATGCGTCTCGCCTCCGTGAAACCGCAGGAAGGGCAGCAGTCACTTCTGGAGGCACTCGTCTCGGTAAATTTACTCCATTCACGGTACCCGTTATGATGTATGGCTGGCTCATCTCTTCACACCTACAGATGGCCTGCCAAACCAAGAAATTTTTGACAAATTTATCCACCTTTTTCTTCATTTCCTCCTCAGGAACGGCCAACCGTGATGTGGCAACACTTGGGGCCGTCTTGATGTCTCAGTACACCATCCTGGCGTGGGTTTTGGCCTTCCTGACCTTGTAGATTTGGAGGGCGGCAATTTTCATCATTTTCTGCGACAAACCAGATGGAAACCAACTTCTTCGCAACATCGCGGATCGAAAGGTTTGGAACAGTTTCAGCAAGCCTCCTGCAGTGCTACGACTTCTATGTTGTGTGGTTGCAGCTCAGGGGTTAATTGCACGATCTTTCCTATGGTTATTCATACCCCGGTTGGCACTTCGGTGAGGTAAGGATAGCGGTTATTTGACATGATGCTAAGGATTAAAGTGGAATCTATTAAATACCTACAGGTTCCGAGAGTACCTACACACTTAGAAATTCTGAGTTTTACACGAGACTACTCAAAAATTCAGTAGATCCACTTTTTACGAAAATTGAGTAACATTTCCGTGAGAGAATAAGAGACAGTATGCAATTGTACTCAAAAATTGAGTATAATGAAGCGGGAGTGTAAGGTGAATGCAGTTCACGGTCATTAAATCTGAAAGTTTGCCTGGCAACCCATTTTTCGCTTACGAATCAAAACAAATCTGTGGCGCCATCTGTTAGATTATTGCTTCTTGATATCTTGAGGGATGCCATGTTTTACACAGGTAAATGAGATGAAGTAGAACGTCTGTCTGCGGGTAGACGAAGCGAATCATAATCAAAACAAAATGTTATTTCTTATAACTCTGCTTTTCTTTTACCGTTGAATGAATAGTAAGGAACGGATTATAATTAAGTTGACGATGCTTGAGAAAGAATCAAACATAGAATTATTTTTCCATTAATCGTACACTTAGTCAAATGAATCAAGGAAAATGAGGAAAAGTTAAAATAAATTTCTCGCATTATCGATTGAAATGCCCCGCTTCAAGGAGAAGATACCACAAGCAACCAAAGTTCTGATAAAAGGGTGTTGTTTGGCTTATCCAGCAAATCGGAAGATTATGTCGAGAGTTCTATTCAGCTACTTTTTTAATTAATTTACCGAACTTTCTAGTTCGCATTCAATGCTTAAACATTCTCTAGCAACAATCTTATCAACTTCTAAAAATAAACATTGATGCATGCAGGTCTTCTTTGTTATTTTTCCGCATGGATTTCTCCGAATATTGGCTTCCCTTGCAAGTTTTTCTTATGGAACGCACCGGGTTGCGAGCAATTTTTGCACGGAACGATTTGATTACGTTCGGCGTGTGTGCAGAGCGCGGACGTCCGCTTCCCGGCTTCCGCCGCTTGGACCATCCTGCTAGGGACTTTTTATGCGGTAAACTGTTGCACAATGGCACCCAGCCCCTTGGCAAATCTCTTTCGGCTTCTTCTGGGTGAGCAACAAACTGGTGATCACTTCTTTCGCGAACATTTTGACGAATTTGCAATAAAAACAAGTAGAATGTTTGGATGCAGCACTTGAAAGTAAACATGAAACAAATACACGTTCGACACAAATTAGTCACTAGCTACTACGACTAAATCAATGCTCAAGTTTGAACATTTTCGCATTATTTTCGCCGCACCCTGTAGATCTGCACGCTTTGAAGGGAGCAGCCCTCCTTCCTTTAGTAAATGATCGAGTACCCACAGGGGCTGATTGTACGATCTTTCTCATGAATATTCACACACTCGTTAATACTTCGAAGGCAGGGATAGGGTTATTTGACATAACGGGTGGATCATAGTGGATCTCATTTTATACCCGCTGTGTGTGGGTGTGGGTGCAGAGAAAGAGAGCGTAGAGAGAGATGCGCGTACTTCTTTCAGAATTTCTGTTTTCCCGCATTTCTGCACTTTTTCCAAAAGCACATAACTTCCTCATTTTTTCAACCGATTTTCACCATTGAGCCCTAATTTTCTTCGTTTTTTTCACATTGGATTTATTTTGTAAACTAGTGTTATCAGAGCCGATCTGAAAGGCAGTGTTTCTACGTGTAGAAGGTATCAAATTAGGCAGTGAAAATATAAGCTAGCATTTCCTGAAAATTCATTTGTCACTGTCAGAGCACACGATAAGATGAGAATACCTAAAATTAGGTATTGTCGACAAAACCCTAAATATCGGTAAATTTAAACGATAATAAACAGTAATTTTTACTGAAATTTGGCTAATGTTCGTTTTCCAATACTAAAAGTCAATATTTACCCAAAATTGCATAATTTTTTCGTCACTAAAGCAACGCGGTCGTCATATTTTTTTAAGCGAAAACGTAATTATTTTTCTTAATAATCTCTCAATAAATAGTTAATTTATATCAAAATTTTTATAGCAATAACTTTTTGCATTTTTTTTTTGAAATCTAGCCCCAGACGGATCCTTGTGGACCAACGTGAATCCCGAGGTGCACCGGCATCAATGTTGGTTCGATGCAGGAAAAAATATTTCTGTTTTGGGGGAATCCAGGTACATAATGCACAAAAATGAGATTAAACGTCGTCGATGGCGCTCTTGGAAAATGATTTTTCAAGTTGTTTAAGCAAAGTAAGTGGTGATCGAAAGAGCAGATAATGGCGGTGCAGACCAATTCTATACAATAAAAAAATAGCCAGAAAGTTATTATCAATATCAGTTCTAGATACAACCATGTTCAACCTTACTTTAGCTTTACTTGGATTCATCCATACTGTTTATTGATACTTTTATTGAATACAAATAAAAAATCCGGTAATACATAAGAAAATTTGTTTCTCTTTGAGTGCTGAATTTGAAATACTTATCCGAATGGATGAATTTTTAAATTGCATATCCTTTTTGAAGCATTCTGTAAAATAAAATTATGAAAAAAATACCCAATTTTAATTTTAACGATAAAACATCGGTAATTTTTAATGTTTATCTCCCTACAACTATTTCCTAATATAAGGTAACCATTTTTTACCCATAATTTAGGTATGTGCCTTTTTGAGTGATTATCGGTTCTTTTTAACGATCATTAGGTATTCTCAAATTAGCGTTTGTGCAGTTCACGCTCAATTTCTTAGTTAGGGTCTGTTTTCCATATAACATTTTTTTTTAATACAAGATAGGTAAACGAAACGAATCATAATCAAATCGTTATATTGTTTATTATTGCTTTGTTTTTCTATGCATGTGGAATGAATAGTAAGGTACAGATGATTACTAATAAATCCACTTCAGTTAGTGATGCTTGATATGAAATCAACGAAGATTCATTTCATTAACCGTACACCAAGTCAAATGAATTGAGGAAAATGTCAAACACGGTTACTGGCTAAAACCCATTAATGGGTACTATAGTACCTACTTTCGCTATAATCGCCACTCCTCATTTAATAGGAAACGCGAATAACCCATTAATGAGTATAGGCACTCGTCAAAAATGGGTATTTTATACCCATCAGGGAATTTTTTTTTTACAAAATGGGTAAAAACACGCATTTTTGAATCATGAATAGATAAATTGATAATGAATTCGTGTGCTTTCGAAAAATATCCGTTGAAAATAAAAATAGTCGTAGATAGTCGAATATTTCTAAATATTTTTATTGAACAGTATTAATATTATGTAAAACTCGAAGTCCAGTTTCTTTCGAAGCTCCTCCATTTTTCAAACAATCTGAGAATGGCGGTTTTGGAAATTGATTATTTTAAATTTATTTATTCATATGTTTAGAATCTTTTACATACCAACTGACCAGCTTATTTGTTGAATTGCCTTGTTGGCAGATTTCGGACCGGATTTATTTGATTCGGAGACTCAACGCACAAACGACCGAAGAGAGTTAAATAATTTTCATTAGTATTTTTCACCATTCATTTTTTCCTGCCAATGAAGTTCACCGATGGTATTTTTTACCATATTTGGCAAATCAAATTATACCATTGTTTGACATTTACGTGTGGTGTTGAAAAATGCGTATTTTTGCACCCATTAATGGGTTTTAGCCAGTAACCGTGAAAGTTAAATAAACTCTCGAGTACTTTTTCAAAAGGACGTAAGTTGCAAGATATAAACAAACGCGTTGTTCATTGTATGTTATTAATTTATCATGTATATATACCCATATTTGATTAACTTTTTAATGGATTGTTCTTGGAAGTTTTAACTAACTTTTTACAATGCGGTGTAACATTACTTTTGCACTTTTTGAGAATAATGTAGATACGTCACTTGTGGTTAACTAGCAACTTGCGAAACACTTTTTACCGTTTGAATTCTCCTTAGTTAGTAGCAGTCCTGCGTTAGTAGCACATAGTGTTAACAATTTGCTTTTTTTTAGTAAACATTGATTTATTTTAGAACAATATTTTTTCAATGCATTAACGTCATTTTTACAGAATTCGTCGTATCTGGTGAAATATGATCAACTTGATGTAACATTTCTGCGTCACATCATTGTCATTCGCAGAACGGCGTATCATTTTGACAAAAGTAACTTGCTTTCCGTATTGACGTATAATCTTTCTCATGGCAGACCGTTAGTAAGAAACATTTTTCTAAATAAAGCTTGAATTTCTCCCAAGTGAGATTTTCAAGCACAGTGATGTATTATACTTTCTACCAAACAGCCGTTCAGTGGATTATTAATTAGGGTTCGGTTTTCAAAATAGAAATAAATATAAACTCAAAAATTCAATGTTTATTTTTCTCATTTTCGTCCAAATGTTACATTACGTCTATTTGAAAAAGTATTCGAGAACTGCTCGTATTTTCAATTAAAATGTTTCGCTTCAAGCAGCAGATAGCTGGAGCAAATTTTCAATAGGTCGTAGGAAACTATCATCCATATAACCGTTGTAGAAGTTTTTAATTCCTATTTTTAAACCAAGCTAAAGTATTGGAAGAAAACATATTGGAACCAGCAATAGCAGGCTTATCAACAAGAATGTGTTATCTTCTACATTAATATAATCTCCATTTAGTTGAATTCTAACTCAATTTATTCGATAAATTTCAATTTAAAGGCTTTTAACTTCAGTTAGGGGAAAATAAGACCACATTATAAGGGCATCCTCAACGGTGGTGCAAATCGTGGATGGGATTTATTTTTTAGATAAAACGCAAAAACACCGCTGCAGCGGTGTTTAAAATTTGTTCTATACCGGTTCTATCTTGCAATAATTTAAAACAAGTATTTGTTTTGATCTATTCTTTGCAACAATTTGGAACAAGTAAAATTCCAGTTCCAAAACGCCAACACGATGCTGATAATAACCTTTAATGAGTAATGAGTCAGCCTTGAGCCGAAAAGTGGCCGTGTTCGGTGCAGGCGATGCTGGCGAAGGACAGAAAGCGGCGTTGCTTCACCTGATGCTGATCATTACCCCAAGTTGCTTCCGGTGCCATGCGAATTGCTTTTTATTTAATTCCTGAATTATTAGTTGACCTGACCTGGATGATACCTTTTAAATGGAAAGTTCCTGCAAATTGTGGACTGCTGTGGATTTATGACTTCACTGATGTCAAATCCGATTCCGGAATAGTATTTCCAATTGCTCGGAAATGTCCATTACTAAAGTTCTTCAGGCAAACAATTGCTTTTATTGATGGATTGATCGTGCTTAGCGACTTTAATAACATGCATGCATTCATACACTTACCTTCAGTCAAACGAAAGAGAAATTATTCCTCGTTGTCTACTAACGACGCATCACTAGCATTAAAAATGATTTGCTCAAACCAAAGGCAAAGTATCGTAGAAAAATCTCAGATCTCTATAATAAAAAACCACTGATCTCTGAAGTTCAATGATTGACATGGAAGACAGGTGTTGGTGAGTTTAACAACAAGAAATACAATACCGGTGCGGGGAACGCGAAGTTGGTCAATTTGAGCTGGTTCTATTCATGTTTTGCGGATGCAAAACAAGTACAACGTTGTTCCAAATAAAACCACTCGCTGAAGATGCCCTAAGTCATTCAGAAAGTTATCACGTTACATCTGCCAAGCGCGTTATTTCTTGTCGCAAAATAAGATGTCGCATTACGTCAAATCTGTTCTGGACTCAGTCGTGTTGTTTACGCCAAAAATGAATCAGCTGAATAGGTCGATGAGGAGCATAAAAAGCACTTAAGTCAAACTAGAGTACGACAATGGAGCTATGGAGTAGTTTGTGACTCAAGCCAAATTTGTTAAATAATTTATAGTAGCAATTCACTGCAATTTATATTATGTAGTGCATAATTCATATTGAGGAGTACCCAGTTATCATTCCGATGAATAAACATCATTTTTGTTTATATTGTTACTAGCTTGATATATTGAAAATTTGATACAGATAGGTTGATTTATGACAATAAAATAGCAAGCGGACAAACATCAAGCAAAATTCATACTATTCCTCCTGCTACTATTTTTAAAGAGGGATATACAGTTAGGATGACCAAAAAAGTCATTTGTTTCTTTTTGAATAAAAAGATAGTAAAATTCCTGCAGAATACGCTCCTTGGAAACCTTTTTTCGAAATTCGAACTTCAAGCGTTTCTTTTCATCGTTTTTCGAAGACGTCTTTTCCGCGCAGAAGGTATTTTCGATAATTGAAACTTTCAACGCGCTTTTCTCAAAACAGTATTTTTCGAGTTTATGCCGGTGATAACTCGAAAACTAATTATCTGATTAAGATGAAACTTGCAGGATTTCTTTATTATGCATTCAGACTGATTTGAGTAAAAACTTCCCTTGAAATTTTTTAATCAAAAATGAGTTTTTTTTCTCGTTCTTACTGTATATCCCCCCTTAAGGTTCTTTTTTACTGTTTCCTCTAGGAAAATAATCCCTTAGACCAGCGGCGGCAGCGACAACGTGGCGTGGCGGCGCACAGGTCTAGTCATGAAAATATTCCTCATAACTTTTCTGTATCCGAAAAAAAATTGTTTCCCGCCCATTGAAGAGCACGCTCGAATCCATTAGCATTTGAATCGGATTATCGCCGCTCCTACCGACACACACTCAAACTCAAAACAATCACTCGCAACAACCTCAAATTCAATTAGCAACTTTTCCATCAAAATCACCATCGAATGCGAGTTCCGACAAGGGATGGGAGCCATTTGCCAACATT
This sequence comes from Aedes japonicus, assembly GCA_034211315.2. Classification (NCBI taxonomy): domain Eukaryota; kingdom Metazoa; phylum Arthropoda; class Insecta; order Diptera; family Culicidae; genus Aedes; species Aedes japonicus. The sequence goes on from JASCZW010001115.1 coordinate 68,444, forward strand.
AGACACTCTTTCTTCCGGCGATGATGCATCAAGTGTTTGCGTGTCTGCATGTGTGGGGATGTCAGGGATTGAATATCAGGTCATCAGGTAGGTGTGAGACGATAAAGTTGATGGGCTGTGAGTGTGTCACACTTTGATTTGCATAATTTCCGTCGGCGTTTGCAGCAAAGGTGGGGGGGCGTGCGAGCCATCCATCGTTTCCATCGGCAATGTTGGCAGTTGGCCAACTCGTTCTCGGCATGGAAGGACCAAAAATGGTGTGTTAATTGATCATCGATCCTCCGGGCTAGTAGGTGGGTATTGTTGGCATTGTGTTCACTGTTGGAATGCAGGCAGGATTCGATGAGCAGCCAGGCTGGGTAGAGGAAGGCTGGGAAATGTTTATTGCCTTCGGGCTTCAGTTGGAAGCGTGATTCGTTTTCTATACGGCTTGGTCGGTTTGAATTTTGCATGTTTTGATTAACGAGTGGAGGGGGGAGGGGTTCACAAAAGCCGATGAGGGTGTTTGTTTTATGGTCGAATGTGATCTGTTAACTTGTAATGAAACTCTTACTCTAGAGACGAGATGATAACCTTGAAGTCTTTGTGTGTCTATTGTTGCGTTTTTCCTAATCGTTTCCCAATCGTTCTCCATATTAGGCCATTTCTTCTAGATATTCCAAACAAAAAACATCCTCCGTTGTTAAATGTTATGTATAAAGAACAAGAGCCTATTTAGGCCTTATCATCAGAGTGCAACAAATAATTGACTTTCATGTGAACCCAATACAGGTCGGACTCGATTATCCGGAGTATCCATTTTTTTTTCATTCTGGATAATCGAATCCTCTGAATATCACAAAAAAATCAAATCAGCAATCAAAGAAAGTTGAAATAATATTTTTTTTGTTTTTATTATCCAGTAGCATCTTGACAAGGGAAAAAAAAAATATTCGCATAGAAAATAACCATTTCTATTACATACAATTCAACCTTTAGCTACATTTTAGCAGCCATTGTAACTTAATACAACAAGTTTTGCTGTTGTTTATGAAATGTAATGAATGTCCAAAAACATTGCTTTCTATTGTTACAGTTTGTAGTATGTATGCTCCAAAAGCATATTGTTATGGTTCCTTAATCATATTGATTTGTTTTAAAACGTAACACCCACACGTTATTGTGGAACACTTTTCACACTGACACTTAGTTTGACAATCGTAGCAAACTGTGCAATTTTTTCTTAGTGCTGGGCAGTCGTGTTTCCGTCTGTGGTGTTCAGAAAATTCAATTCTAAAAAATGGTGAGGAAAGAAAAAAAGGAAAGAGGAGCAGAATGGTTCTAACATTTTCTACAAAAGCAAAAATTTAGCAAGATTTTGACAGAGGGTTAGCTATAATTGAAATAAGGCGAAAGTATAGTATCGCTGAATCAACTGCATTCGACCTTAAAAAGAACAAGACAAAACTTAGGATGGGTAAGCTTTTAGAAATTTATATCTGTACATGTTCTCATAAAAAATCATAATCTTCAGACAAACGGAAAACCTTCAAAAGGGCTAAGTATCCTCTTCTCGACGAAGCTCTGTACATTTGGTTTCTGCAGAAACGTGAATGTCATATCCCTGTTAGCTAGGATTTGTTGACGGTTCAAGCAACGAAACTGTACGGAAAGTTGTACAATGATGAAAAATTCAAAGGGAGCCGTGGATGCATCGTGAATTTCGTGAAACGACACAACATCAGGTTTCTGAAAATTACGGGAGAGAAACTTTCGAACTATGCTGCAACCGTTGATTCGTACATTGGACATTTTGCAACCATCGTTCGGCATTAATCTTCCAGCCAGATTTTCAACGCGGACGAGAGCGGGCTGTTTTTTAAATGCACTCCTTCGTCAACATTTGTCACAATGGACGAACCATCAGCTCCAGGAAGAAAGTTCAAATGCCGATGGGTCGTTCAAACTTCCGCTTATGATGATTGGAAAGTCAAAACAACCACGAGCATTGAAGAACATCTATGAGCTACTATCTATCAGAAATTGATGGACCAGGACAATACCATACACGAAGCGAACATGGAGTTTGACGGCTTGAACGACGATGATATTGTGAACATCGTTTTGCACCCGAATACATCATTCTACGATGGCGAAAATTCAGTTGCAATAGTTGAAAAATCAAGTTCTTCACCAGTTTTGGAACCACACCAGATTAATGTGGATGACGTTCCTGATCTGAATTGTATTTCAAATGTAGCAGCTTTACCGGGAATCGATCAAGTTATTGCTTGGGCAGAGGAAAACGGACTTCCATTAGAAAGGCAACTCCTGCAACGAGAAGTACGTGGAAATGTTCTAAAGAAAATAATTGGTCCACAGAAAGTTTGATTTGTTTTCTCGTGCGTTGTTACTGAATGCATGCATCTGATTTTATTCTTAAATAAACAATAAGTTCCCTGGCAAATTTTACTAGTTTTATTAACCACGAATGTAATTACAAAGGTTCTGCGATGACAATGTAGCAAATGACGATATCAACAAGATCACGTTGAAACACTTCCTACAACCCCTATTCCGAGCCCTCCTATTTATTGCTACGATCATGTTTGTTCAAATGATCATAAATATTGAAATGCATATCTTATTAATTTATAGTTTTGACCGTATACATTATTAGTATAATTGATTATTAACAAGACTAAATATATTCAGTCGCTCCTATTTCTACCCAACAAACATTGAATTAGAGCTTGTTCAAACAATTTTGGAGAAGCTATTCAGCTATTCTAGAAGAAACAGCTGAATAGATTCTCCAAATTTGCTTGAACAAGCTACGTTCATGTTTTTAAAAATTATCATATTTTGAATGGAAATTAAATAAATATACTCATTGGAATTAATGAATTTAACATACACTACAGTAAATCGAGTTTTATCATTCGAATTAAGCCTTCCAGCCCTCTTCTTCTAGCTACGTCCAAAATCATGCTATATATTATTATACATACTCAAAAAATCGACATACGACAAAAATCATGCTATATATTATTATACATACTCAATTATTTCAAATTTCTGCGTAAAAACTTAAAAAAATCGTAACAAAAATACTCCAGATAATCGAGTCTAAAACTCCGGATATTCAAATCCCGGATAATCGAGTCTCCGGATAATCGAGTCCAACATGTACCAGAGTTTAGCTCAACAGCTAAAGCTCGATTCTTATGAAATCTGGACCATAGACGTAGCCAGGATTTCAAATATGGTGGGGCAAGATAATTTTTTTAAGACAGAAAGGAAGGGAGTGAGAGAGAGAGAGAGAGAGAGAGAGAATTACACCGTCTTCAACCAGCGGTTGCAGACACTGATCACATAACTTTATACAACAGACAACAGAACGCTCGGTAGACCAGTAGAGTAGGGATATTTTCAAGTTCCACCGGCTGGAGCAGGAATCGAGTCCTCACTTTGTGACAATCCGCCTGAACGACGGGTGGATTATCTTCTCTACGCTTACCCAAAGCAATTTATAATTCTCGTCGAATTTTTGCAACAAGATTTAACAATTATAGGCTTGTTCAGAAATTAAAAATAAAGATTTTAAAAACCTTCGTTCTCAACATGTTTAAAAATCGAACAGCATTAAATAGCAACCATACTAAAATCTACCGGGTACTGTGTCGAAATATTCATTTTACAGTCGTGTTGGATTTTTATAATAGATAACCACCGAGTTTGTTCACTGCTTGTACTGCAAATGTACTCTTCCCTCACGACTCTCTCACCTATACTGAAAATTAAATTTTTCTTTTATTACGAAATCTAAGATAAGACTAACAAATCTATTCGTTGTATTCGTTATAAGTCGATTTGTACTTTTCAAGAAGCTAGCTACCTTCGTACTCTATACCAAACGCGTAGCTGTCTTCAACATGAAGCATTTATTGACATAGAAAGAACATTCATGAATTGTACGAAAACAATATAAACTGCTACGAATATTTTGTTATCAATATAAAGAAACGTCTTATGTGGTTGCATGATTGAATGACAGGTCTTCTATATCGACTCAGTATGTAATTGAAAAAAATAAATAAAAATAAATCAATGAATCCACCCCACCCGAGCAGTAATACCAACATGTATGAGCTCGATTGAAGAGAAGCAGGAATTGTTTGATCTTCATGAAATTCATTTCGTGCATTGTTCAAAGAGGTGTAATGATAGCATTTCACCAGATGACAAACATTAAGAATGTTCCTTACAATTTGTTTTATGTACAAAATCCATGTTTACGAAACGAGTGAAAGCTAATTTACGAAAATAAATTTTCAGTGTATATATTCACACTGCAAAACCGCAAAAACACCGTTTTTCTCCCATAGAAACAGAAAAAAAAATCTTTGAGGTAGCTCATCGAATCTTCCGGTCCGCCTCTAAGTACTAGGGGGGATTGCCTGTCAATATGCAAAATTTGGATGACGTCTGTATTGAGCAGGGATTGTCGAAAAACACAGAGTAGTGCAAAATAGGCAAGTGCTTCACCCAATTTCAAGTGTGCGTCTCCTGTTTCAGAAGAGCGCACAAAACGAATGTGCGAGAGGTTTCGTAGCAGCTCGAGAGACAGATAGCCGCACTTGCACTTCTACCAGAGATAATGCACAGTGCTCTACTCAGTGCTTTACTCTGTGCTTTGGCTCATGCTTTGGTAAATGGTAGCAAACTGAAAATTTAGGATGCTAGTTACAAAAAGGCATTGTATGGGTTCAGAGAGGGAAAATTTTATTAAAATCCTTATTCACAAACTAGTCAGGCCTGCCGCCGTGTCTGTTTTTCGCACTTGTGTTTGCACAGAGACGACAAGGGAGAGTGCAATCGTTAATGCCCAAAGAGACGAGAGCAAATTCAAAAGAGATGTGGTGCTTTGTACGCACCGCAAAACAAGGGTGCACGGGAGTACAGACTGCACTTTCACGTCTCTTTGAAATTTAATGTGCTGTCTCGTAGTTGCAAGCGTGCTGCAGCTCAAACATATTTGAGTCGCACCTCATCCCTGGTATTGAGTTATCTCAAATCATATTAGTCCATCCAATATATCACAAAACATAGAGATTGATTGAGCGGACTGGGAGAATGATATCATTGGGTATAGGACCAAGTCTTCCCGGCTGGTGCTAAACCGATGAGCCTGGACATCAATAGATGCATAAAGTTCCCAGAAGGCACAAAATCCATCTACGCATTCTTACTTTTACCAAATCCCTCAATCGCAATTTTAAATGGATTCGCATAGATTCTTCTTAAGAAGCTTCTACAAGATTGATAAAGTTGTAAAAATTAAAAGTGTACGAAAAAAAAGTTTGCTTCGAGCATAGGCTGTTGAAGGTTGTGGCGATGCTTCATTAAGCACTATTTTGCTATCGGCCATGGCGCGTTTCGTATTGCTTCGGTTATCTATAACTCGGCGACGTGAGTGATCGAGTGAGCAAAGAAAAATAAACAACAAAAATGCTTTCTGGTGAGATGTAGGGGTTCGCCGGACTGGTAGGTTATATTAGATTTCAGATACAATCAGTAGTTTTTATGCAATTGCGATTTGAAGTGAGGTGCTGATGCTCATACTATCGTTGTATACCTGCATCCCATTTTGTGATTAGCTCCAGTAGCACTGTTTGTATAAATAGGTTCAAATCAGAAATAGGTATTAATATTAAAACAAATAGAGGTGGGTTACATCTAGGATATAACCGCAAGTTTAATGTAGGATCGCGTTAGTGTATCCCTTCTATAAAATTCCTTTCCTTATCTGACCCGTATTCGGGCAGGCGCTGGATAGTGCTTGGGTTTGAGATCACCAGTTATTTCACACTAAGAATGTAGTGCTAGTCCCGAGCATCATCTGTAGGTTCTCTGTGTAATAACAGCTGATCTGGCCGCAAATTTTCAATCTGATTAGCATTCTGTCTTGCTTTCTTCACACGCTTAATTAATGACTGGTCTGAACTTCGGATACAAGTCGCTTCTGTCTCACCCGTAGAATATCATAGCATGTGCTCCATAAAATCTCTTGGATACGGAAACAATATTTTAAAGAACTAAATTAAACTGTACGATATGATTAACATATATTCTCAATATTACGAAACTACAGTACCGTAAAACGGGAAGACATTGATCAGTCGAGTAACATTGAACGATTTGGCCAGGGGGTAAGTCACTTGCCGCCTTTCAAACACGCCCTACGCTCAATTTCAGCTACTTATATTCAATTTCACCACCTGCCGTGCTCCTACGGGCTATCAATACTCTCTGTTCACATCTTTGATTCAAGCAGAAATTTCTGTCCACCTCTAGGCTTGCATGTTGATTAGAAGGATATTTCCAATTTTTTAATCCATGGTTGCAAAATGGCATGAATTTTCAACTGTAGTATTACCAGATATAGACTGTTCCAGAAACTATAAGCACACTTACAAAACAACAATAAAGTCATGTTTTTTTGTTTATTTTTGTATATGTGTTTTATATGATATTTTACTCTCGTTTAATCAAAATATTTAACCATAGCCAAGACTCCTAACTTTTCCTCGAGCATGACCCATTAGCTTCGCACAGTAGTACTTCCCACCATTTTGACCACTTTTGGCCAATCTTTTCTAAATTTTTGGATGTCGTCCGCTGGTTTTATGAATTTTCGAAGCTTTACTTTGGTTAAAGCCCAAAAAGTCTCGATTGGCCGTGCCTCCGGGCAGTTCGGTGGATTCATGCCTTTCGGCACGAAACATACATTTTGACTTTTGTACCATTCTGAAGTGTCCTTTGCGTAATGACATGACGCCAACTCAGGTCAAAACACTACTTGACCTTCGTGCTGCCTGATAATCGCTTCTGGAGACATTTCTGAACGTATTTCTGAGTGTTGATCGTCTCCGTTGTGATGTACGGACTAGATGTTTTACCACACTCGCATATTGCCTGCCAAACCATAACCTTCTTACCGAATGTTTCGGTAAAAATTGCCTTCTCCATTTCGGAGATGTCTCTGTCTTCGCTTACGAGTATAGAATCGTGGCCCGGGAAGCGTTTTGTAATCTAGTTTCACATACGTTTCATCGTCCATTATTTCTACACAATAACGAATCGTAGAGTTTGCGGGCCCTTAGTTTCACGGACGCGGCCTGTTTTGGGTTCCTTTTGAGTTTTTTCTGCTTCCGGTATGTTTTTAGCCCAAGTCTTTCTTTCGCACGCATGACGTTACGCGACGAAGTCCCTAGTTTTTTCGCAATATCCTGAACGGAAGTCGCTGGTTTTCGCTTGTAGGCATCCCTGATCTTTTTATCGATATCCGGACTAACTGGACCGGATTCCCGACCACTCTTCGGCTCATCTTCAAACGTACACTGTTCTCTATAATAATCCCCCCCCCCATTCCTTGGCCAATTTTCGCTCACAGTGCACCATTTGTGCACGATACTTTTTCGTTGTTCCGGAGTAAGACCGCGCATTTGGATAGGTAACAGAAAAATGAACACTTTTTTGATGCTATGTCATTCAGAAATGTGCAAACAAAACGACGCAGCCAAAATATGTTGAAATATTTCATTGCATTCAAAGTGACCGTAAAAATAAGGTGTGCTTATACTCTCTGGAACAGTCGTTAGAACAGTGTTCTGTTATTAAACTTGCTTCAAGGGTCAGTGTCCGTTCTTTACGCCACTAACTACTTCCTTGTAAGAAGGTATAATGTTACCTCCAGTCCATTTGGATTGTCCTGAGTGTTTAGATCTATCCATATCGATTCGTAGTTGTACAGAGTTTTTTTATGTCGAAGGCTTGTTCGTAAAGTAGCTCTGACGCGATGATGTCAACGTGACATTTATGCCATCTTCGCAATCATTGTCATCATCGTATGCGTCATCATCACTGTCACCTTTCTTCTCTGGAGTGTTTAAGATGGCTGAGGAACAGGAAGGTATGCCTTCGCCGGATTCACTTTGTAGCTGTAGACCCTCTTCATCTCTTTCTCTCTCGATTTCCATATTCGACCCACTCATCTTCTTCTCTTTATAATAAAAATGAGTTGGGGTTTCCTTTGTCACGATTTAACTCGCGTGCGGATGGACCGATCGGCGTGAAATTTTGTATGCAGAGTTTTTTGGGACCGGAGAACAATCTTATGATGGTTTGAGACCCCTCCCTTCACTGAAAAGGGGGGCTCCCATACAAATGAAACACAAATTTCTACACAACTCGAGAATTAATCAAGCAAAAGAAACCAAATTTAGCATGTGTGAGTTTTTGAAGGCAAAAAAGATTTTTATGGTAGCTTGAGAACCCTCCCCATCATAAAAGGGGGGGCTCCGATACAAATAAAACACAATATTCTGCCTAACTCGGGAACTAATCAAGCAAACGGAACAGAATTTTGCATGTGGTGGTTTTTTAAGACAAGAAATGTTTCTATGTTGGTTTGAGACCCCTTCCCATCCTAAAGGAGGGGGGGGGGGTAGGCCTCCGATAAAAATGCAATACACTATTCTGCATGACTCGAGAACTAATCAAGCAAATGGAACCAAATTTAGTATGTGGTGGTTTTTGAAGACAAAAAATTGTTCTATGTTGATTTGAGACCCCTCCCCTTTCTGAAAGGGGGGGAACCTATTCAAATGAAACGCAAATCCTTGTATAACTCGAGAACTAATAAGAGATATGGAACCAAATTTCGCATGTGGAAGTTTTTGAAGGAGGGAAATATTTCTATGGTGATTTGTGACTCTTCCGCCATATGAGGAGGAAGGGGGGAAGGGGGTGCTCTCAAACAAATGGAACCCAAATTTCTGCATAACTCGAGAAATAATCAAGCAAATGGAACCAAATTTGGAATGGACGAGTTTTTTAAGGCATGAAATGTTTTTATGGTGGTTCAAAGCCCCTCCTCCCTCTAAAAAGGGGGGCTCTCATACAAATGAAACAAATTTCAACCAAACATGAGAACTATACCTACTGCTTTGCAAATTTGTATTCAGTGGTTTTTGGGTCCGGGAAAGCATCTTATGATAGTTCGAGAGCCCTCCCGCTTTTTAGAAAGGGGTGGGATCTCATGCAAATGAAAAACAAATTCCTGCATAACTCGAGAATTAATCAAGCAAATGGAACCAAAATTGGTATGGGTGAGTTTTTGAAGGCAAGAAATGTTTTTGTGGTAATTTAAGACTTCTCCTCACTCTGAAAATGGGAGCTACCATACATACGAAACACAAATTTAAACCAAACATGAGAACTATCCCTACCGCTATTCAAATTTGTATGCAGGGGTTTTTGGGTCCGGGAAAGGATCTTATTATAGTTCGACACCCCTCCCGCTTTTAGAAAGGGGGACTCCCATGCAAATGAAAAACTATTTTCTGCATAACTCAAGAACTAATCAAACAAATGGAACTAAATATGGCATGTGGAGGTTTTGTTGATGAATACTGTTTCAATGCTAATTTAAGACCCCTCCCTTTTCTGAGGGGGGGGGGGGCTCCCATACAAATGAAACTCAAATTTATGCATAACACGAGAACTAATCAAGAAAATGGAACCAAATTTGGCATATGGAGGTTTTTGAAGGAGAGAAATGTTTTTATAGTCATTGAGACTCTTCCGCCTTCTGAAAAGGAGGGGGGGGGGGCTCTCAAACAAATGAAACAGAAATTTCTGCATAACTCGAGAACTAATAAAGTAAATGGAATCAAATTTGGCATGTGGAATTTTTTGAAGGAGAGACTTATTCCTATGGTGGTTTAAGACCACTCTGCCCTCTTAATGAGGGGGGTCCCATAGAAATGAAACGCAATTTTCTGCATAACTCGAGAACTAATAAAGCAAATGGAATCAAATTTGGCATGTGGATTTTTTTGAAGGTCAGACATATTTCTAAGGTGGTTTGAGAACCCTTTGCTCTCTGAAAGGGGGGGGGGGGCTCTCATAGAAATGAAACGCAATTTTCTGCATACTTGAGAACTATTCAAGTAAATGAAACCACATTTGGCATGTGGGGGTTATTGGAAACAGGATTTTTATTTATATTAAAATTTATTTCTGTCTGACCGATCGGAGTGAAAATATGTATGCAGGTATTTTTGGAGCTGGGGAAGGTTCTTATGATTGTTTGAGACCGCTTCCCCCTTCCGGCTCGCATACAAATGAAACACAAATTTCTGCATAGCTTGAGAACTAATCAAGCAAATGGAATCAAAAATGGTATGCGGGGTGTTTTGAATGCAAGAAATGTTTCTATGGTGAATTCAAACACAAATTTCAACCAATCCTGAGAATTATCCAGGTAACTAAGCCACAAACTGTGTATTGTCTGGGTAAGAAGAAAGTTCTGATAGAAGTTTGAACTCCTTATTACTCAAAAAAACTCATTTAAAAAAAGCGTCAGTACTATGTAATGTTCATTCATTTAGTTACAGGCGTAGCAACGCTCGCACCGGGATCAGCTAGTTATTCAATAAGATTAGGTGTTAATATAAAACACCATCTATAGCACTAGACTACTGTGTACACTTATCACTCGCGAATAAACTAGCAATTTTGGTGCCCATGTTGCACACTTTAAACAGCGGATGTGAAGAGAGCGGCACACGAAGCTATAGACTATTCCACGAAAAAAGCTAACCTCACTTTTGACCATGAGAGTATAATAGATAGCAATAACCGACGTGCTTCCCGTCTTTTTTTCTCACACACGAATTTCTGAACACAAGGGCACCAGTATCTGTCAAATCTGAGGTGTGACGTCACTGTGATTTGGACCATATTTATATCCAATCTGTGCACAATTTCCCACGTGAGCTTCTACTTGGTTGTGACCGTTATCATCATCAATTATCATTGACCAATCATAGCAGGCCTTTAGATTGTGATGGATGTTAGTAGGCATTCTTTCGTTTCACCTGTATTTCAACATTCATACATAACACATTTTTATTTTGAATATAATTTCTTTTAACTGTTCATTCATTGATATTATTCAAACCTCTTTGATCGCTTCGACTCATTTAAGATGAAAACAGCGATTTTCAAACTTCAAACATATTCCTTCATCGGAAAATCATCCAGCTCGCTCCACCTAATCAACACCGCAAATTTCCAAACTTTTCTCATACGCAAAATTCTTCGCAAGTTCGGAATTTTCATTTCACTCTGCATTATGCTCGTCAGTTTCGTAAGGAATTTCCTCCGTCTATCGTCTGAAGGATGGAAGCTAAACAACTCCAGCAGTTCATTAAGGCACACGCAGCAAGCGGACGTCGTCTGGTTCAAGATTGAAAGCAAGATTCCCGGATTTACCTACTGCAGCTCTCGGTTTATCCTGCGACACGCTGACAGACGCTCGGAGAAACTTTGCAAATATATACATACAAACTGGAGGTTTCAGGCGCACAATGAAGGAAAACATTCCGCCGCCACGAACGACGACAGGAAAGTTGCTCTTGCCTCCTCCCACGGCGAACGTTTTGATCCCGGCGGCTTATAAACTACGTGCAAGGCTTGTTCCGTTTGTTTGGTAATGCGACACACGAGAACGCCGATGTTGTTTTCTTTGATCGGAAACCGGAGGAGTTTGTTTGTGATTCAAAGAAACGGCACGGCAACTGCCTCACCCACGGGGGAATTACATACTTGTGATTGAATTCCTTTTCGACGAACACTCCGATGGAAGCATTAGCTCAATTCACTCCATTTGCAAGGCGAAATTTACGGCTTCTTCCCGAATCACGGCCCTATGACAAACAACGCCATACCTATTAGGCAAATTTGTTCTACTTTGACCCAGTAGATCCGTAGATGTATCTTCATCCCGGTCGTGGCATATTAGCACATCACCATAAATCCCTCAATTCAGCAGCTGATAAATCGTTCGTGTTTGACTTTTCCCCTTGCAGCTTCCACTGGAGCCGCGTGGCGGAAAAGCGGGCAGAAGCTAAATATAGGCCACCACCCACTGCCGCATTACGGCTGTCGTCCTGGTCCTGGTCGTCCTGACGAGATGATGAGTCTACGAGGGCAGGAGCTAATAGAGTAAAATATGATAATGATCAGAAGAGGAAAAGCTTTCACATTTTCGCAGTGCGCTCCTTCAGCACACACTCACATGAGCTGCTTCTACTCAACAGTCCTCAGGTTCGTTCCGGAGAAAGACGAAATGGCTTCTTCCTTCTTCTTTCTTATTTGCCATTGAGAGAAAGGCCTCGGAAAAGTCCCATTCATATTCATGGGCATCAGCATTATCTTTCGGTATGGAATGGCCACTTTTCCGACGTCGTAACTGACGTCGATGGCACTGGCTTGTTCAGAAGAAAAGCAACTTTAAGTGGCAAAAAGACAAAGTGCGTTTCGATTCATTGGAGGGGGAATGCGGGTGCACGATGTTGTTGTTTCAAGATGGACCGGAGATTGGAAGCCGAGTTTCATCATCCGAAGTGGCAATGGCTGGAAATGGTTTTAAACGATTTATGTTCGGATGATTGTCTGTTTTGCTGGGCGAAAAGTTTTCAACTTCAATCGTTTCTTGCTCGATTCATGGACTTTTCGACTGAGTCGATGAAAATGACTTTAAAAACTATCTTTGACGATGTTCTCCTCACGTAGCAAAATTGGTAAAGTCGCGGACATGCGGTTCGATTCCTTCTACACTGAAAATAAAATTTCGTTTATACTACGGAATCGATTGTTTGAATCACCAATCAATTCCTTGTTTTCTGCAGCCAAATCGATTGTACTATTTATATACACTGAATGAAATATTTGCCTATTTTCAAAACTATCATAAAAACATCAGTCAAGTTCACTACGTTTATAGTACAGCCTTCAACATTTGTGGTATATTTGACAGACCTCATGTTGATATCAACCCCACCATGGTTGCCTTCAATCGCAGACATTGTAAAATCAAACGCATTTATAGTCAGGTAAGAATTCTTGGTATTTGCGCTTAATATAACCCCTAAAATGACAGTTTATACAGAAACAGAAACTGGCAACCCGGTTCCCAAAACGTGACGCGGTGAATACAGCGTCAGCCGCTGTCACCGGTGATTGGACAGGCTGAGCGGTGGTCGTGACTTAATTCGAGGGGAATTATATGCAGTGGTTGACGTTCTTTGACAAGTTTCAAGCATTGATCCACGACAACCAGGACCTTCCCGATCTTGAGATTTCATTATCTAGTTACGTGCTGCGGTGAAAGGAGAAGCAGCACAGATCATTGAGACCATCGCCATCAGCGCCGTCAACTATACTCTGCCCTGGCAGACGTTGATCAACCGTTATTCCAACGAGTACTTACTGAAAAAGTGTGACCCACAGGACCTGTTGGATATCCCTCGGATGAAAACGGAAACTTCTGCTGCTGTTTATTCAACCGTGAACGATTTCCAAAGACACATCAAGATCCTGCAGCAACTAGGCGAACCGGTTAACTCATGAAGCACCCTACTTGACCATCTCTTGTGCATACGGCTTCACGAGGGAGGACCACTCGGTAACGGTCCTATGCTTGCCTTGTGGAGTTTTTGAAGAAGCGGATCCGCTCAAGCAACACCAAACCGTCATAATTAGTTGCAGCAACTTGATTGTGACCTAATTGAGTTACATTGAAGTATTTTTTTACAGGTTTGCAACAAGTGTGCTACTAGGGCGGGTGCTTGAATCAGTTTCCGTCAACCATTCGACTCATGCGACGCCACCAGTGGTTTACAACAGGAATAATTGCAGACTGCCTCCTATTAAGATGTCTTCGTAATCCACCACCGAGAATTTCGTTCCTAAATACCATGCATGAGATCAGCAAAATCTGCTGGTGAAAGTGAAACCTTTGATAATATTTCTCTCGTCGAAGCAATTGTGCCTTAACTGCTTCCGCCAGAACCATTTCGCTCGCGACTGTCCCTCGAACTACTCTTGTCGCCTATGTAGGAAAAAACATCATCTTCCAAAACCCAGTCCAGATTTTCGATGCAGACGGTGTCGATTTTGGACGAACCCACCGTTGTGCAATGCAGCAACGCGTTACAAAATCCTCAGCCGACCATCTTCATGTTGACGGTCATTCTCCGTATCGCCGACGCCTATGGAGAGGAACACTATGCCAGAGCTCTGGATAATGGTTCTCAACCGGATCTGTTGTCGGGCCGACTAGCCCAACCCGAAAATCCCGAATTATACCACTGCGTCGGTGACAACCAAAATTCTTTCCTGCAAGAGGAACTTTTTGAGAGATGGAACGCTCCTGATTCTCAAACGGATGATATCCAATCTTCCTGCAGAAGACACCTCAGTAGATGATTGGCAGCTTCCGAGTGACATGTCCCTAGCTGATCCCAACTTCAACCGGTCCAGCAAGATCGATTTGGCAATCGGAACCTAGCATTTTTTCGATTGTTTCCCTACAGCAGCTCGAATCAAGATTGCCAAAGGATTCTCCTCGCTGGTTGACAGTGTTTTCGGCTGGATTGTTGCTGGTGGTGCCCATGTTTCTCCTCCGAACCAGGAATCCGTCTGCTGCAAAACCATCACCACTTCCCTTTCCTCATTAAATGAATGCATGAAACGTTTTTGGAAAATCGAGGAACTTAGTACTAGATCTGGCATGTCGATGGAAGAGAAGGCGTGCGAAGAATTGTTCCAGTCTACTGTTTCCCGCAGGGACGAAGGCAGATACAAACTTCAACGGGATGGTTGGCGATTTCGAGGCTAACGCAATCCGCCCGTTTTAAGATGATCGAGTGGAGAGCTGAAGAACGACGACGATAAGCTTATGGCAGAATACTTTAGGACACATGACACCAGTTTCCGATAGCACTTCTTCTGCCTCTTAAGAATGCTTTCTTCCATACCATCCAGTAATAACAGAGTCCAGTATCACCACTAAAATCCGGGTGGTTTATGATGGATCCAGCAAAACTTCGTCAGGATTCTTCCTGAATCAAGTTCTTTGTGTGGGCCCGACTGTGCAGGACGAGCAATGACGGCAGACGTCGAAAAGGTGTACCGACAGACTACAGAAAATCAAGTACCGATTTGAACCCACCGATCCACTCCAATCATACGAGCTTTCTACGATCACCTATGGACTAGCACCATCATCGTTCGTGGCGATCAGAACTCTACTACAACTGGCTGATGATGAAGGACATGCGTATACACTAGCTCCTCCAGCCGTAAGGAAGTCCTTCTACGTGGAAAGCTTCATTGGTGGTGCTAATTCGGTCGAAGAAGCCATCCAAATGCGTGAAGAACTGACCGAAATGCTAGCCAAAGGTGGATTTCCGTTATGAAAGTGGACCTCCAATAAACTTGAAGTTGTGAAAAGAGTTCCTGCTGATCAGATTGGAGCCTAGTCAACTTATCGATCCGATCCCGGCGAGACAGTGAAGACCCTCGGAATCATGTGGGAGGCTGAGCCTGACCAATTTCGGTTTGAATTCCGAGTCAACCAAGCTGAGCAAGTGGCGACAAAGCGAGCAATCCTATCCAAGATCTTCCAGTTATTCGACGCGATCGGATTAATTGCTCCAGTCGTAATGTTGATCCACGAGTTTTGGTTGGCCTCATGTTCCTGGGATGAAAAGGCTCCGAACCAGATAAGGCAGAAATGGCAAATTTTGAACGAGCAGCTTCCCGTCCAGTCGAGATTCCGCATTTATCGCTGTGCCTTCCTACCAAATTCTACAATCCAGCTACACGTGTTTGCAGATGCTTCTGAGACAGCTTATGGCGTTTGTATTAACGCCCGCAGTGTAATCCGCGAAGAAAAAGTACGTGTCCAGCTATTGGCAACTAAACCCTGATTTTCTCCGTTGAAGAAACTGCCTCCAATTAATGTGCCGCTGTCATCGCATCGCAGCTGCATATTCGGACTGTTGAAGCTCTACAGATGAACATCGACGATTTTTTCTTCTGGTCTGAATCAACTGTTATCCTACTATGGCTAATGTCTCCTCCCAGCTCATGGAAAACTTTTTGAAGCCAACCGTGTATCGGAGGTACAAACGCTCACTCATGGATTCCGCTGTAGTCATGTTTCTGGTCTTAAGAACCCGGCTGACATCGTATCCAGCACGGTTCGAAATGGTTGCAACTTCCGAAGTCAGATTGGTCGAATAGTAGTCAGGCGAAAAGTTGCTAAACCGACGTCGAGCTCAAAGCTGTAGTGATTGCCGTAGTGATAACTACGCCGTCCTATAACCCGATATTCTCAAGATATTCATCGTTGACTCGTCTGATTAGGAGAGTTGCACTCTGTCAAAGTTTCTACTAGAATCTGCGCTCCAAAACAAGAACTCAGCCAACCTCTGCCGATCCTGCCAGACCACTATCCCTTTCGGTGAAACTACTCAACCAAACCAAAACTACCTTGGTTCGGCTGGACCAAGCCGCCTATTTTCAAGCTACGGGAACTCAAACAAAGTCGGCAACTCCCCAGAAAATCCTCCATACGGCTTTTGAGTCTTTCCATTGACACAGAGGGGTTCTCAGGGTTGAGGAACGACTTAAACTATCGGAACAGCCATACCTATCCAAGCATCTAAGCAGCTGTTTTTCCTACCCGAGCCTGAACAATCCGAGCAGGAGACAACAACATATGAATACCTAATTTTGATCTTGATAACTGGCCTTGGTATTAAAGAGCTCAGATTAAGAGGTAAAATACCTAAGCAAAATACCTAAGACTTGCAAGCAAAATATCTCTCGAATAACAAAACTTGTTATATTGGATACCTGGGAATACCTGAGAGGTACTATTTTGGTATTGTCTTACCTCAGTTTGGTATTCGCATAACATTGTGGGAACAATTTTATGGTATTATCCTCAGGTATTTTACCTCTTAATCTGAGCTCCTTAATACCAAGGCCAGTTATCAAGCTTTTTGGTCCTGCTCGGGGAATCAATTTCTTCGCTTAACTCCACTGCATAACATCTGGCTGCAGCTTCTTCTGTACAGAAACCCACTTTTTCTACAGGATTTGACCTTCTCGGGATGCTTCCGTAGTGCCTTAGTTCAAGTGCGTTGGGGGGGTTCATGTCCTTGGGTACGAAACTGACCCCGTTGGCTTCGTATCATTCCAGGACAACATTTGAATAGTAGCAGGAAGCTAGATCCGGCCAGAAGATCGTAGAGCCCTCGTGTTGCTTCAACAGAGGAAGCAGACGCTTCTGTAGACACTCCTTCAGGTAGATCTCCTCGTTTACAGTCCCAATAGTCACGAACGACGCACTCAGTTTGCCACATGAGCAGATCACTTGCTAAATCATGTGTTTCTTGGCAAACTTTGAAAGTCCGCTTTGACAATTGTCTCATCATCCATGTTGAGACAATAAGGCTTCGTCAGCATATGGGTGTGCAATTTACGGGCTCGTAACTTTCAGGAGAAAATAACTCATGAATAATCAATTTTGATATTGTTAACTGGCCTTGGTAGAAGCACAGCATAAGAGGTAAAATACCTAAGAATTGCAAGCAAAATATCTGTCGAATAACAGATCTTGTTATTTGGGATATCCCTGAGAATATCTGAAAGGTACTATTTTGGTATTGTATTACCCCAATTTGGTATTCGGGGAGCTCAATAACTTTTGTAGGTTCAGTTTAGACCTACGGGATAATCAAGACTACTTCCCTTATGAGATTCGGTTGCCCGAACCTCTTCCGGCGTCAGAAACACTGTGTCACGGCTCACGGTAGGCATCAATCAAGGTAAAAAAATATCGACCCCCCACTTGTGTTGGTGTTCACATAGGACCGCATACGTCCGAGTGGATCAGATCAAGAGCTTGGCTTGATTTGCGATCGGACTTCTTCGGAAACGGGAACCGTGCCAGCTTATTCTCCAGGCAACATTCGCAGACTACAAGACCGCCACAATCCTTGATCTTGATTCCGGGTGCCAATATCTTGCTTTCAAGCTCCCAAATAGCATCAGTATTAGGGTGCCCAAAATACGAGGCCATGTGTGCTTGATTTCTTGATGTATGCTTGCATTCTCTCGACGCTAACGCTTCATGGGCGACTGTCAAGTAGTACAACCCTCCAGACGATGTGGCACTTCCCACGACCTTGTTATCCTTGATTATGCGGTATTCGTTGGCATCGAAAACGATAGTAGCACCCTTCATGACAAGCTTCTTCACCGAGAAGTGGTTCGACTCGAAGTACGGAACATACATAACATCCCTGAGGGTTACTTTGCACTGTTCGCCCTTGGAAGATAAGAACGCCAGATGGCACGATCCAATCCCCTTCGCTGCAGCTCTCTTGCCGTCCGCTAGGATCACGTCCTGCTGCACACTATCATCCAGTTCCACGATCCAGCCAGGTTTGCACACATGTGAGAGGTTGCTCCCGAATCGATCACCCACGAATGTGCCGATTTGAATCCGCTTCTCGCCGCAAACAAACACTTCAGATTAGATTTGTTTTGGACTTCCTCACAAGCTGCTTTCACTTTCGGTGTACGACACTTCTCACCGTGAGCACGAGACTTACTCTGACTTCTGGCTGCTGGCTCGGCCATAGCATTCTTCTTGTGTCTGTGCTTGTTGCAAAAATGGCACGTTATCATCTGCTTCTTCTAATCCGCCTTCAAAACCGATTCTCCTTGTGTACCGGAACTACGCTTTGACACCTCATCCACCAGCTTTGACCTGATCAGATCTATAGTGAGCTCGTCATCTGCCCTTGTCTCCAATACCTTCGAGGTTAGCGTTACCTTCTCTAGCCTCTTTGATAAGGTTCAACTGGTTGTCCTACATCAAATAGACAATCATTGCATGGACACGCTGGTCACCGCTGTCGACCGGATCCAGAACTGCATTCGCTGCCGTTGCCGTCGCCCCCCTATAGGCCGTTGCGTGCCAGGTCTTTGTCGTTTTCCAGTCCCGAACTTCCACAAGTCATCCCGAATCAGCAAGAACTCCACCTTCGTCTTCCAGATGGGGTAGTTGGCACCGCTGAGTTTCACGACTCCCATACCGTTCATCTCGCTCCTGCAATAAAATATTCTTTTGTGAAATCTTGACTTGGACTGTTTGTCCAATAGCCAAATATTTGTCATAGGGGAACGTTCATTAATTACGTCACGCAAAATTTGACTTTTTCAAACACCCCCCCCCCCCCCTTGTCACGTTTTTTGTATGGACCTTCAATTTTTTTTGTATGGATCGTCACGTTTTCCCAAACCCCTCCTCCCCCTTACTGCGTGACGTAATTAATGGACCTTCCCTAGGCAGATAGGCATCTGACAAACATCTATGATAAATCTGTCAGCTGTCTAGCTGCCTATGCCAAATATTTGGCTATTGGACAAACAGTGTACTACCAGCTTAAGTATAAGTGCAACCGCTCTGGTTGAGTGATGAAAGTGAACAAACAATGGATTGAAAATAGGTCGAGTTGCTTCGATTGTTCCTTCAAGACCAGGGGCCGTATTTTGGATCTCGAAACGAACGACTTTTTGTACGAACGCTTGTGAGAAAAAGATCTTCGTTTCGAGTTTCAAAATACGGCCCCAGCTTACAGAAGTGCTCCGATCCACTCGTCGAATATTGTAAACCAATCTAGTTGAGATGGTGAGTAGTCGAAACAATCTGGTTCTCGTATTCCACCTGGATTCGCACAATGACCGCTCCGTCTTTATCAGGGTGTGGAAAAGGCCAACTACAGGACTAATATTCTGAACAGTTCTGAACAATCCCGAAAAAGTGAATACTTTTTCTTGTAGCTTGTCTAACTTATAAATGTAATTGTTTGATAATAAATATCTTTTATACAGTCCTCAACATTGGAAATAACACGAAAAAACGATACCCAAACTTCAACTTAGCACCAAATTTTCAATTTTAAAGCTATTGAAATTTCGGCTACGTCAGACTCTGCCAAATTTAATGCAGAATCAGCTAATGAAAATAATTTTCAGCAATGTCAGTTTGATTCCAGCAAACGTGTGAACAGCTATAAAGCACGCAGATTGAGAACAACCATCCAGCTCCAAGTGACATTGCGGGCCCTAATTTGTTTTATTTTGTAAAAAAAATTATGAAATAAAATCAAAACTATATCCAATCGAAGCACCTAAACAGATTTTTTTAGGTGACGCTATGACCTTGGCAAGTTATTGCCAGACTTTTGGTTCAAATGTCAAAACTCAAACCAAAAGGCAAAAGGAGCATAAACGTCAATGCTGCCAATAATAAAATACAAGTTATCACATTATTTTACTCAATATGGGAGCGTTTGCTACGGGGGATCCACGCTTTTTTCCTTCCCTTGATTCGAAGCAAGGTCTGTACTCGAAAATAATGCACTATTTTTATCCATGTGTCACTTTTTTGTCCGTGGGTAAAAATGAATGAAAATCTGGGTATAACTAGTTTGGAGTGAATTGATTGTTTACATGTGCAAAATTTTTTAACAATCGGTTCAATGGTTATTGAGATGTCATCGAAACAAGAAGAAAATCGCCGGGGAATTTTGCGCACCGTCATGGAAAATCTTACTGCGACCGTGAGATGGATTGGAAGACAACTGGAAATCACCAATACAACATTGTATCTCGGGTGATAAAATCGTTTAAGGAGTCCCAGACGACCGAGCGGTGGGTTGGAAGTGGAAGAAAATCGAAGACCGCTGACCCTGTGAAGGCCCGGAAGGTGTTGAATTATTTCAAGTGTAATCCGAACCTTTCGAATCGCGACGAGGCTCTGAAAGCACAATGTTCCGCCTGGTTAGTTCAGCAAATCATGAAACGAATTGGGCTTCGTATATTCAAGATCCGCAAGGCACCGAACCGGCGTGATCAACAAAACACGGCAGCCAAATCCCGCGCAAGGAAGCTGTATCGAGAGTGGTTATCGAAACCGATGTGTGTGGTTATGGATGACGAAACCTACATCAAGGCAGACGCAAAGCAGATAACAGGGCTGGAGTTCTACGTTGCCAAATCACGGTTTGATGTTCCGGAGGACATAAGGAAGAAGAAAGTGGACAGATTCGCCAAAAGATACTTGCTCTGGCAGACCATATGATAATGTGGTAAACTGAGTAAACCGTGCATCACAACAGGTACCATCAACAGCGAAATTTACCGCACCGAGTGCCTCCAGAAGCATCTGTTGCCCTTCCTGCGGTCCCACGGAGGTGAGACATTATTTTGGCCGGACCTGGCATCATGCCATTACGCACGATCGACGTTGGATTGGTACAGAGACAACGTTGTTTTTGTACCAAAAACCGCCAACCCCCCAAATTCACCAGAGGTTCATCCGGTGGAATGATTTTGGGTCATATTGAAGGTCAAAGTTCGAAAACTGTCCAAGGTATTTAAGAACGAGCTGGAGTTGAAGAAAGAATGGATGAAAGTGACCAAAAAGGTCGGCTTCACCATTGCACAAAATGTAATGAGGGGTCTTAAGGGAAAGGTGCGGGCTTTTATCGATGGAAAAGAAATTAAATAAAGTAATTATGCCGAAACATAATCCATATGTATTTATTTATTCCCTGAATGTTTCAAGAAAATCTGACTTAAAACAACACTTTTGTCTGGTGCAGTTTTTTCGAGTACAGGCCTTCGTAGAGCGATTTCAGACAATATCTGTAATCGATCTATTTCTTGGAGTCCACTGACAATAATTGTGATGCATTCAAGAAGTCGTAATTTTCCAGGATTTTTTCAAGAATTGGCTGTGTTAGCGTGAGATTCGCTAAGATAAGATAAGGACAGCAACCCGCGGTGAGTCCACCACGAATTCGGAGAACTAGCGCCCCGTCGAACTGATGACTGAGGGAAACATTTCAAAAGTCTATCGAGAAATTTTTCAAACTTTTGTGACATCTGTCATAGTTTCAATTGACATCCTACACGCTATTTCTAAACAACCCAAATTTGAGTACGATTGACTCAAATTGGTCGAAAGCATGGCTACTTAAAAGTGAGAAACGATGGTTAGGAGTAACACCATAGATTAACTCTAATACCAGTAGGTTCCGAACAAATACGTTTTTTTTCTTGGCTTGATAATGCGCCCCTCATAATGAACTCACACGAACACACTCTCAAATATTCTGGCAAAATAACACAGCAAATCAAAACAAAGGCGCAAATATGTACAGAAAGGTGCTGGTTTCAAGGTGTACTTTGGACCAAGGGGTTCTACAACAGTGAACCAATTTCAAATCGCTAGTTGCATATTGATTGTTGGTAACACGTTGACAATTAGTAAACATCGACCGGATTCAAGCCGATGTTTACTGTTTGTCAACTTACTACTACGAGCTATCTTTACTCGCTTTTGGGTAGCCACACTTCCGACGAATTTGAGTCCATCGTAATCAAATTTAAATTGTTTATAAATAGCGTACGAGCTGTAGTGTACACCGTGTCCAATATATTCTCATCTATATAATAAAAATGAGTTGGGGTTTCCTTTGTCACGATTTAACTCGCGAGCGGAAGGACCGATCGGCGTGAAATTTTGTATGCAGAGATTTTTGGGGCCGGAGAACAATCTTATGATGGTTTGAGATCCCTCCCTTCTCTGAAAAGGGGGGCTCCCATACAAATGAAACACAAATTTCTACACAACTCGAGAACTAAACAAGCAAAAGAAACCAAATTTAGCATGTGTGAGTTTTTGAAGGCAAAAAAGGTTTTTATGGTAACTTGAGAACCCTCCCCGTCATAAAAGGGGGGGCTCCTATACAAATAAAACACAATATTCTGCATAACTCGGGAACTAATCAAGCAAACGGAACGAAATTTAGCATGTGGTGGTTTTTTAAGACAAAAAATGTTTCTATGTTGGTTTGAGACCCCTCCTCTTTCTGAAATGGGGAACCTATTCAAATGAAACGCAAATCCTTGCATAACTCAAGAACTAATAAGCGAAATGGAACCAAATTTCGCATGTGGAAGTTTTTGAAGGAGGAAAATGTTTCTATGGTGATTTGAGACTCTTCCGTCATATGAGGAGGAAGGGGGGAGGGGGTGCTCTCTAACAAATGGAACCCAAATTTCTGCATAGCTCGAGAAATAATCAAGCAAATGGAACCAAATTTGGAATGGACGAGGTTTTTAAGGCATGGAATGTTTTTATGGTGGTTCAAAGCCCTTCCTCCCTCTAAAAAGGGGGGTAGTCATACAAATGAAACACACATTTCAACCAAACATGAGAACTATACCTACTGCTTTGCAAATTTGTATTCAGTGGTGTTTGGGTCCGGGAAAGCATCTTAGGATAGTTCGAGAGCCCTCCCGCTTCTAGAAAGGGTGGGATCCCATGCAAACGAAAAACAAATTCCTGCATAACTCGAGAACTAATCAAGCAAATGGAACCAAAACTGGTATGGGTGAGTTTTTGAAGGCAAGAAATGTTTTTGTGGTAATTTAAGATTTATGCTTATTCTGAAAAGGGGGGTAGTCATACAAATGAAACACACATTTCAACCAAACATGAGAACTAACCCCACCGCTATGCAAATTTGTATGCAGGGGTTTTTGGGTCCGGGAAAGGATCTTATTATAGTTCGACACCCCTCCCGCCTTTTGAAAGGGGGGCTGCCATGCAAATGAAAAACTATTTTCTGCATAACTCAAGAACTAATCAAACAAATGGAACCAAATATGGCATATGGGCTCCTATACAAATGAAATACAATATTCTGTATAACTCGAGAACTAATCCAGCAAATTGAACCAAATCTGGCATGTGGAGGTTTTTGTAGATGAATACTGTTTCAATGCTAATTTTTAACCCCTCCCTTTTCTGAAGGGGGGGGGGGCTCCCATACAAATGAAACACAAATTTATGCATAACTCGAGAACTAATCAAGAAAATGGAACCAAATTTGGCATATGGAGGTTTTTGAAGGAGAGATGGTATTGAGACTCTTCCGCCTTCTGAAGAGGAGGGGGGGGGGGCTCTCAAACAAATGAAACACAAATTTCTGCATAACTCGAGAACTAATAAAGCAAATGGAATCAAATTTGGCATGTGGATTTTTTTGAAGGTCAGACATATTTCTATGGTGATTTGAGACCCCTTTGGCCTCTGGCTTTGGCTCTCATACAAATGAAACGCAATTTTCTGCATAACTCGAGAACTATTCAAGTAAATGAAACCACATTTGGCATGTGGGGGCTATTGGAAACAGGATTTTTATTTATATTAAAATGGATTTCTGTCTGACTGTCTGTTTGACCGATCGGAGTGAAAATATGTATCTTCCCCCTTCCGGCTCGCATACAAATGAAACACAAATTTCTGCATAGCTTGAGAACTAATCAAGCAAATGGAATCAAAAATGGTTTGCGGGTTTTTTTGAATGCAAGAAATGTTTCTATGGTGAATTCAAACACAAATTTCAACCAATTCTGAGAATTATCCAGGTAACTAAGCCACAAACTGTGTATTGTCTGGGTAAGAAGAATGTTCTGATAGAAGTTTGAACTCCTTATTACTCAAAAAAAAAACTCATTGAAAAAAAGCGTCAGTTCTATGTAATGTTCATTCATTTAGTTGAAGTCGTAGCAACGCTCGCACCAGGATCAGCTAGTACAAAATAAAACTCTATTTATTTCAAATCGATAATCCAGATTTTCGAAACCGTCACAGGCGGCACTCACGATTTTCATCGGCATTTCGTCCCAAATTCGTTTGATTACGGTTTTGAATTGGTTCATATTAGACATGCTGTGGTCATTTACCTTCGCCAGCATGTATGACCATATGAAATAATCCAAGGGATTCAGATCTGGTGAACTGGGAGGCCATTCATTCTTGTCCAGAAAGTTGGGGACCTGAACGAGATTTGCGGTATGCGATGGCGCTACGTCCCGCTAAAACACAAAGTGATCATCTCCAAACACCTCTTGTACATATTACTTGACAACTTTCTCCGAAACATCCGTTTTAGAATATACGGCATTTACTTTAACGCCATTTTCGATGAAAACCAGTGGTAATTTGCCTCGCTTGCAAATTCCTACCCAAACTATCACTGACGCAGCACTTTGGCACCGTGGAATATTCCTATCACTCTCTGAAGAGAGAGCCCACAATCTGTCCTTCTGGACATTGTGGGATTGTTGCAAGATGAATAACTTTTCGTCGGAATAGATAAATTCTTCCCCACCGTGTCGTGACAAAAGCAGACTTGCTCTTTCGATTCGTTTCTGCTAGGAAGGTCCCGAAACTCCGTGAACCTTACGTTTCTTGAAAGCTTGGAATTTGAGGTCATTTTGCCGTATATTGTGCATTGGCGATCTCGAAACATTCACATTTGCGGCCATTTTACGTACAGAGCGCTGTGATTTTCGTCGAATCCGTTCCCTGACCACTTTAACAACTCGTGCAGTCCGCACCGTATGAGTACGACCGGATCTATTCACAAAATCTCGCTTTACTCCGAGGTTTTTCAAATTTCTGGAAATAGAGCCCGGACCTTTCAAACACTTTTTTATCACCACAGCACGAAACTCCTTCATCGCTGGTAAAAGATAAACACCAAATGAAAACAATCGGACATAACCTAAAAGCGTTTGTATAAACATAGTGCAAAACTACACCAACACATACGTGAAGCATGTTAAGTAGTTGCACGACACCAATGCAAGGAAAAAGTGTATGAGAATACATACACGGTGTACATCAAAGCAAACAGTGAAAAAATAGACACCCTTATTATTGTCCTCAAACTTATCGCCACGACAACACGCAGCACTGTTTGTTATTCAAACGAACACGAACCAAGTTTGGCCGTTTTCCACAATGCCCCCCTTCTTGAGCATCCCCGAGCAATCGTCGAATAGATGTCGGAAAATGATTCATTTTTCCTCTCGAGAAGGATCGAACAATTGCGAATCGTCGAATTGCGCATTTGACCGCAACCTGTAACCGCTCGGTGGATATTTTAATATCTGATGTAATTTTCGGCTGCCGGTTTCCCATCGCTTCCAACAGGTGATCAATATTTGAAAACTTCGGGAACCATTTCATCGGGGAAATTTGCGAAACGTCTCACTCTCGACACAATTGTTCAACAGGGAAATCATCGTCGCAAAAAGGTGTGGAAGTATGGCTTCGCTGTTCACATTCAGTTGGTCCACTCAGTCAGTCAGCCAGTCGATGTACTAAAAAGGCATGCGGTTTCGGAACTAATCCTGTTAAATGGAATCATTTTCGGTTCTTCTCGTCGCATTTGGCCATGTCGGATGCGAGCAGAAAAAGCGGCCTATTCTCCGGCACTCCGAATTCGAATGCAAGCGCTCACTTTGGACCGGTTTGGATGGTTGACATGTCACGATGACGATGATGATGCCACAGCAGGTGACTGCGTGGGAAGGTGAAAGACGTGCTTCACACAACTCACTAATTGCTTTCAATCTAATCCTTCGTTTGTGTGCTCGGAGGTTGGAAATTCGACTTTAGGCACCGGTCGGTCTTCATACGGACCACTCGGATGCATCGTTGACGATGATCCTGTCCCTTGTCGGAAGTAAGTTTTCGCGATTTTGTGGTTATTTGCACTCTAATCTGAGCACAGTCAGGGGGGGATAAGTCCTTTCAACGTGGGATGCTGTTTTGCCTCTGGGATTATGAAAGCGGTATCGCTTGAGCACAACGAAATCCTATTGCAAGACAGTCGGTACAAATTTCACTTATGGCCGTATTTATTGTTTCGTGGTGGGTCATGACTTAGATTTTAAACCCTCAAAGCGAGGCGAACCAGGCATAAAGTGTAATCAAGTTCCAATTCCACCACTCATCGGCGCCGAAAGGGATGAGGGCTGCCGACTTTCTCCCAGTAACGATCGAATTGTAACCCCGAAATCGGAAACGAAACACAAGGACATCCCACCCCAAGGAGAAGAACTCGCGCTCGCTCCGCATAACAATAAAATCCAATTTGAAAGTACAATAAACAAGCTTTAATTGATTTGCTTTCCGTTCGGTTGTCGTCTGTGCTGTTGGGAAACTCCGGCTGGCGTGTTTGTCTCGGTTCGGGGTGGGTTGATTTCGCCTCTTTTCTTCGGTCTTCCCCTTGGAGAATTCCCGTACGTGTGTGCGGTTGAGGGGGATTTCTCTTCATCGTCTTCTGGAATCTGCTTCGTACGAGTGGACTTCTGTCGGAAGGAGCGAACCGACGATGAGTGTTGATTCAGGCTTTGTCCGAGTAAACATATGTCCACTGTTCGGTTGAAGCCGAAAAGTTCCGGAACGGCTTGCTTTCATCGAAATTTTGACAGCCGATTTTATGTTTTGATTGAAATCTCAGATACGTCTGCCTATTAACTGGGAAGCAGAAACATCCGTTTCAGTTAATTGGCATTATCAATCAATTAATCTGTTGGTTGTCAGGATTCGATAATGGAAAAATGGACCGAAACGTATTTTTAATGGCTACCGATTAATCACCCTCGGCTCGCGGTCGCAAAAGAGTCGCATGAATTTCCCGCATTGTAGGAGTAATCAATCAATCAGAACGAATAAAAGCTGCCGCGAGGATTGGGCTTGGCACGGAGCTCATTCCGGGTAATGTCTCACTCTGATAATCCTCCTGCCTCGGAGGGACATGCCAAGCTCGCGTGAAAACCAGGACAAACGAAAATGGGAGATAATTATCGCCAATTAACGTGCGATGTTACACCTTAATTATCCATGGGGTGGAGACGATGTTGTTCATACCAACAGAGTTGTCAACGTTGATTTGTTGATTGGTGGCAGTCGGCCAAAGTGATTGTGTATTAGGTGAAGCCAGCTGTACGTCAAAATATAACATCGTATTTAGTGTTGGCAATGTTTTGAAAGCGGTGAATATCATGGCAAGCAGGGATGCCAGATATCTTTTTCAAATATCTGTGATATAAATTCGAAATGTCTGGGAATGTCTATAAAAGTCTGTAATTTTTTTTTACAAAATGACAAAATTACAAATTCACATACAAAAAAAAACGAAAAGACGTAATAAGAGAGCGAGTTATGTCATTTTCGCTATAATTGTGATCTGGGAGGGAGAAACAGATGCGAAAATTATGGTTGTCAATGCAGACCTAATTCAGCTGTCATGAAATGTCACCGCAGACCTAACTAAAAAAAATCAAAAGTGGGGAGTATTGAGATTGATAATTTGCTTGAAAATTGATATGAACCTAAAATTATATTGAAAGTGCTGTACAATATAAATTAAACTGATCTTTTTTTTTAAGAAATGTGAAAACTTAAGAAAAACAAGTGGATTACGGTGTTTTCCAATTTATAGACAGGGGAGACGAAATTTACGCTTTCTGATTTTTCGAATTCTGTCAGATTTCATTCTGAACTGCAAAAATCGGTTGATCAATTTGAATTTGATGTTGTGGCAATTTGGAAGCTCCAATGGGAGGGATTGCAATAATAATCGAGCGACATCAATCTTACTTTTGTCGATGAACGATTTATCGGCAAAATGTTCAGCGATAATAGAATCCAGGCATAACACCAAGTGAAAGATTTTTTCTGAAGGATAGGTGTGGGATTTTCCTTTGCCTTCAGCCATCAATGCTGAGAATCTGCCAAAAAAATTTCAAAAGGTGCCTTGACGACAAAGAGAGCAAGTAGTACTGGTTTTGCTAATGCTCCCAATCATGTAGCCACAAACATGGAATACTGCATTAGCTTCAGCATTACCTATGGCCCAGAGAAGTTGTTTTGCCATAGTAGATACTTCAACCTTTGAGAAATCAAGTAGTTTTCTAGCGCTCAGAGCTGCTTTTGACGAATTTGGTTGCTGCTGATTATCGATGCTTTTCAAGTGATCCATGAAACCCGACAGGTATTCCCGATCGTCCAAACTGTACGAAGAATTTTTCACTTCCAACATATACTGGGACAGCGTGATGGTTCTGAGTTGACTCTTGAACTGCAGTGGAATGGGTCTTCGCTGTTTAGACCGAACAACTGAAAACAAAGTTTTCACGCAGTCTTGCGTGAACCGTGACGTGTAGAGATACGGGTAACCAAGATCTGTTAAAATGTTCTTCTGTAATCGGAGGATAGCGTTGGTGGCCATAATGAGTGCAGCTTGCCACGGTTTCCAATGACCATCGGAAAAAACCTGAAGCACAACAATGCCATATTTTGTACAGAATACAGTTTGTGTATATTAACCTTGATATCGAACACGAGATGCACCATCATTTCTAAATGATGAATATCGGCATCGTATTTGTATTTGTCTTTATGTCGTATTGTATTTGTCTTTATCTGACGGGTTCAACGAAAACTCGGGAGTTCTGGACGACATAAGGTCAAACCACCGGGACAGATCTTCAATGAAAATGTTGTGATTATTTTCGGCTATAACCCTCAACGCAGCTGCCACGGAATGGTTACAGTATTTTGTAGCATTGCTTCTTCATGTGCTACTAGTAGTGTTAAATGGTTTCGGTTGACTTCATTGGTAGTCAAGCCCTTTTTCTTCACATACCAATCGGGAAAACTAATAACAGCGTTCGAGATCCACCCGTTCACGGCATTCTTAAAGACATGCACGGGATCTGGGATACACTCCAATCTACGGTCCGCTTCAACCGGATGTTCGATCGACAGATCGTTATGAATTGTATTTTTTTCGTACTTACGCCATAGTCACTCCACATTGCCTTATTGGAGGCTCCACAATCAGAAGTAACGAAGTGTATTTTTAGACCAATCTCTCTGCCTTCGATATTATTTCATCAACAACGGAATTGAGGCAGCCCTTAGGAATTGAATTTCCGGTGAATTCAAAAGCGACGATTTGCTTCCAACGAACATGAACTCCAGCCAACATGAACACCAAAGCATGTGTAGCCAGTTCGTCGCTTGGCGGCAAAGTTGTTGCCCCGAAATACTTTCGATTGTTTGTGCAATAATCCATATCTTCGTCGATGCTCATCTCGTCTAATATCAATCCACAGTCCAGCTCTTTTCCACTCATCGAATTAACTTTGTGTTTCAATAATTCAAAAACTTCGTGCAAGATTCCTGAAATTTTTTGACAACATGCGTCCAATCAAATAATGTAAATGAACGGGTGATTATCTGGAAATTTGAGCGATTCGGTTTTCATGTAAAATAACCAATAAGTCGTAAGAAATCGCGACTATAAAGATAAAAAAGAACGCATTGAGTTCCTCGTGTGCGCAAAATAATTTCACTATTTATTTTATTTGTCTGGTCAAATAAAGTTTCTACAATTAATCATTTACGATCCCTGTTGGATTATCTTACATATTTTCTACTCAAGGTTTTCATATCACAATATGATAAATACTTTTAAGGTGACTACAAAGCAAAATTTATTTTGTGATTTTACATTCATTTAGATGCACATCATCGAGGTTGAAAAAGTTATGTACCGTAACCCGGGGTATCTTTGATCAGCGGGGTAACTTTGATCAGATTGAGCCAAGCTGTATGAGCTTGAAAGAGTTTTTGTGAATACAGTTTGTATGTAATGATTATTGTTTCCTAATCTACAATTATTGTACTTTCAAATACTGTAGAGTTAGCCTATTTCGTCTGCTACTTACAGACTTTTTCAGTGTCGAGTGCTCGACTTGAAGGAAACATCAGAGTAGGTCTAGTATTTATAGTAGGTTTGTTGGTACCGCGCTATGTGAGGTAGGGGTGGGCAGAGAAGTTCTTGAGTGTGTTTATGTGTTTGTTTGTATACCTGAAATGTTGTAGAGTTGTCAAAAAACATTTTTCAATTCCCAGACCTGCATAATCATCACTGTCAACTTCGACTGAGGCTAGTTGCGAATTTTCATCTGCATAACGTTTTTGCAACACCTCTTGATTCATTTGTTTAGCCAATACATGCTGCTCTTCCTTTTGTGCTTCACTATTTGAAACACTTGCCACATCATCTTCATCTCCCGTCACGCAACATTCTTTCACTGATTCCTTTCGCATACCGTCCACTAATTCTATTTCCGCATTTCTCGATTCTTTATCTTCAACATCAACCAATTCCGCAACAACAGCAACAAAGTTTGCATAATTGTGATCGTGGAGAGCCGGAAACGAGTACAGAGGCCGAGATTTGAAGAAATCTGTTGGAGGTTCGTCATCCGAAATCAAAGTAAACGCACAGATGGTTGGAAGAGCATTTTTACATTGCAACCTCCGTCTCTTTGCATTATTCTTGAAACAGGCATCTTCAAAATGGGCCTGAAAAGATACAAACCAGAACATTCACAAATCTGAAGAACACATAGCAGCACTCATATTAGCTGCTGCTATGTTTTATTTACACTGCATATTCGCGAACTCGGCTTGATTTCCACATCCGGATCCAACTGACAGAACGTTATCCACCGGGTTCTTGTGATTCCATCGCTAGGGAAGCGAAAAAACTGAATTCCGGACACTTTTCGCAGCTCCGGCCGCAATATTTCACGAGACACTTCATTTTTAAACTTCCCGCACGCGGAACGATGTTTAAGATCGTCAGAGTCACGCACTGGCTTCGACAAAAACAACGAAAACATCGGTGACACGCAAAACAAAATTTGATCGTTAGCGGGTAGCATGCTTTGATAATTTTTCCGCGTCAATTATTTTCTTGCGTCGTTGCAGTCGCTGTAATATTGATTTCGCGTGTAGTATTTAGCTCTCCCTCCCAGATTGTGATTATTTAAACATTTCTGCATGTATTTCTTGGATTGCATGCAACTTTGCACTATTGTTTCATATTTTTAAAGTGGCACTGAAGCTTGATGACACAGTTTTCGAAACAAAACATTTCCGTAGTAACGTTCTTTCCAGTTTTGTACTTTAAAATCATAATTTAGTTTTCATTTGTTAAAATCAACCGACTTTTCATTGGTTCAACAATAACCATTGAATTTCAAAGAATAAAAAAGTCAATTTTCCGTTAAATGAATTACAAAGTTGAATTCAAAATTTTAATTTTTATTTCATTAGTAAAAAAATACATTACAATGACTCAAAAAGATTTTTTTTGTAGATTAAGTCGAGGGGCTGTCATTTTTAATTTAAACATTTGTGTTTCATTTGCATGGGAGACCCTCCTTTCAGGGAAGGGAGTGGTCTCTTACTACCATAAGAAGCTTCCCCTGCTCCAAAAACCTCTCAATATTCAATTTCACGCTGATCGGTTCAGTAGTTTTCGAGTCTATAAGGTTCAGACAGCCAGACTGACAGACAGAAATTTGTTTTTATAAATATAGATTCTTTGAGCTTTGGAAGCATTCTCGAAAACTTCGTGTATATAACTCAGCTTAACTTCGGGGAAATTTTCTTACTGATCAAATCTTCCAAACGAAGTGAGATGGAAAGTAAGGAATTTTAATTCCTGCATGAGTGTGTGTCCTCATAGTAAAGTGTAAACAGTAGGATAGATGTTTTTTACCTTTATTTTAATATTTTGTGATGAATATAATTATGGTCATATGACTGGGAAGTTTACTCTTGAACCTCACACAAAATTCCTCATGAACTTCTTGGCAGTTACTCCTTATTTTTTTTTCGAAATTCACATTTAACAACCCAAACTTACTTTCCCGAAACATTTGGTAAGTTTTTTCCTGAACATAGTTACTTTTTTAACTTCTGATGAGTCCCATCCTTAAATACCAGGAAAATTTCTGCAAAACTTTGGGAAAGTGCTTTCCAGAATTTCTTGGAAAATCTTCTTAAAGTTGTCAGAAGTTTCTTTCAGAACTTCTGAGAAGTACTTTTCTGAACTTCCGAGATGTTCTCTTCTCAACTTCAGGGGAGTATTTTCCTGAACTTCGGGGAAGTTTGTTCCTGAATTTCTGAGAAACTCCTGCTTGAACTACTAGAAAGTTCCCCCTACACTTCTGGAAAGTTTCTTCCTGATTTCATAAAAAGTATCTACCTGAACTTCTGAGATTTCCTGAACTCCAAAAAGTTCTCATTCTGAAATGATGGAATGTTCGATTCGAAACTTTAGGGAAGCTCTCTAGTACTTCTGGATAGTTCCAACTAAACTTTTGGTCTCTTCGGAACTTCTGAGAAGTCCTCTTGTAAACTTTTGAGGAGTTCTTTACTGATTTTTTTTTTGAAAAAATCCTTCTGGATCGTACAGGTAGTGCCCTCTCTGGTAAATTTCTTCCTGAAATTTGTGGAAGTATTTTCCTGAGCTTATTCTTCCCAAACTTCTGATTGGTCACCCTGAAATGCGAGGACATTTTTATTTAAAATAAAAGCCGTCTCCAATTTCTAGGAAAATTCCCTAAAATTTGTTCTTGAAGTTTCATCCTGGACTTCCGAACTTTTGGGAAGTTTTGTCCAGAACTTTGAGGAAGTTTGTTCCGGAACTATTGGAAAATTGGTGCGAAAATTAGAAGAAATTCTCTGAAGAATTTTGAGAAATCCTTATTCTGGAATTTTGAAATGTTCTGCTCTGAGCTTTGGAAACGTTGGCTAGCACTCCCGAAGATTTTTTTTTCCAGATTTTTCGAGAAATTATAGGTTGTTCCCGTTTCAAATTTGAGTAAGTTTTTTTTTCTGAACTTCTGGGAAATTTAATCTTGAATTTCAGGGAAGAACTCCAAAATCTCTGAAAAGTTCCAAACTTCAGAAAATATCCTCTTTCCTGAAGCTCTGATAGGTCCTCTCCTGATTCTTGGGAAGTTCTGTCCTGAAATTCTTGTAAGTATAATCTTGAACTTCGGTAATGATCGGTCGTGAACTTTGAAGATTCGTCTTGCTTTTTTTGTTGGGGCGTAGAACCACTGCGTCCACTTAGTTGAACTTTTGTGGTATTTCGTCTTGCTTTAACAGCTTGCTCCCAATATTTCTGAGACGTTTCTATCTGACCATCGGAGAAGTTTTTTTTCGAGGAAGTCTTTTCCTGGGGAATTATCTGTCTGAAGCTCTGGGAAGCCTACTGCTAAACTTTCCGGGATGTGATTTTGGGTCTTTTCTTCCTATACTTCCAGGAATCTAGGACTTATTCAGGGATAAATATACTGAAATGATGCGTTTAGTAGTACTTTGGAAAAATTCAGAGTTTTAAGATTTATTTCAATAGCTCATAACTTTTACTGCTGTACTGTCCCCGAGTGGCAACCGACTGGGCTTTAGAGCAAATGGTAATTAGAATAATGGTTTTCAAACGAGGAAATAAAATTTACTTTTTGTTATTCCGACCCAAGGCGTATTGGTTGGCCAAAACGCCTCGAGTTCCTAGTCAATGTCCTACCATGTTTGCTGGCTTCACTCTGGCGATGCCCATATTAATGTTTGAAAATTGGATTTATCCTTCTTATCAACATGCAAGCAATTTCTGCTAGAACCAAAGATGTGATGAGAATGTTTTGATATGTCCGTAAGAGCGCGGCAGGTTATGAAATTCAATAGAAGAAGTTCAAATTGAGCGTAGAGCAGCTATGCCAAAAAGTTGGCCCACCGCTTTCGTTTCTTCAAGGATTTCTAGGGTTGTTTTCATTAGGGCGAATCTACAATTGAGAGATTCTCTCCGGGCTCGCTCTCTTTCATTCATTACAGCGCCATTATAATACTTACGAGGCATTCTTTAGTACAGATCGAAACACAACAGTGCTGGCTAGCATACTCTACAAATAGTAGAATGAAAAACGCAAAGGTGATTGGTTTATGAATGAAAGAGAGCGAGCCCGGAGAAAATCTCTCAATTGTAGATTCGCCCTAATGAAAAAAAAACCCTAGATTTCTACTTTAAATGATACCTACGATATTTTAAAATATTTCAACAAAGCTTCTTACCGTGTCTACTATACTGTTCAGATCATCCTACGTTTTAAATCTGACCTTCAGAAAATACCTTTATTTGAAATTAAAAAAAAAAATTCAAATGTCTGTAAAAGTCTGCCACCTAAATAAAATGTCTGCAAAATGTCTGCATCGTTAAAAAAGTCTGCAACAAAAACGAAAAGTCTGCAAATTTACAGACATGTCTGTAAATATGGCATCCCTGATGGCAAGCCATGAGTCAATCGACACCAATATTTTAGAAGAACGAAACTGACAAATGTAAACAAATTGAGTTGTTCATTATATTGGACAGCCAGCGGCCCTTGCAATACAATTTTTCACCAAATCTTATGAAAACTATTTTTTTATCATCATACTATTATTAATAATAAAAAGACGAAATCGATTGTATGTGGATAACTACAGTGCGGGAAATAATTATAAAGACAAATTACTTTCTGAAAATTTGCATATTACATTCTATTCTGTGTAAACCAAACCGTGTCGTATAACTATATGTTATCGGCTGCAAAATGAATTAAAGCTGAGAGATTGTAATGAATATGATATAACTTTCGAAGAAGGCAGTGTTCATAGTTATTTACGATATTTCAAATTGAAAATTGCATTCAACCATTGATTATGTCGATATATCTTCAAAACAGTTTTAGATTACATCAAAAGTAATTTTCATTTTTTTTTGTGTAGTTTGAACTTTATTTCAACACTGAACACCATCCCAGAACTGGTATTTTTCAGCAAAGGCGAAACGGGCCTTTTTATGAAGATCAAGAAGTTTTGGTGCAGAAACCGTTTCCTAAAGGAAATATTGGGATCTTCACTCAAAATCTGACAAATCTGACATTTAGACACAGGAAGATTCATTTCGGCTTTGATGGCTCTCGGGCACAGCTTTTGATGAACTGCAAGTCGTTTGATTTCCTGATTTTTTTCTTGTTGCCCGCCTGAAACGAATACATTCTTCGAATACTGTTTTTCTTCCATTTTTAAAGCTTTCCACACACTAGGATTAATTATAGTTATCCCACACGCTAGTATGAGAATACACAGAATTAAGTATTGTGTGTGTGTGTGTTGTGTGTGTGTTTGTGTGTGTGTGTGTGTGTGTGTGTGTGTGTGTGTGTGATCATCTATCTCTCACCCTACCTTAAGCGTTGGGTGAGTAGAACTACTAATAATTTGATCAATTCATATGCTCTGCAATGCTGCCCTTTTTGTTATAGAGACCAATACAATAAAAAAAAGAACTTTTGAGGCTTGACAAGTTATTCTCAAAGCTTTTGGGGAACAGCAAAACATTACATAGACGCCCTTATTCACATTTACAACTCAGAAATAGAAGGTCAAGAAGAGGGAAACCCACAATACCTACGGCAATACCCAGCGGACGATGCCCTGGCCGTATTTAGTAAAGTAATCCCGAAAAAAATACAATGTTTTTGCGGTGAAAACAGAAATTAAACAATGTTTCTTATTGTCTAAATGAAAAACATTGCACATTTACTGTGAAATGAATTGTTCCGAGATAACGAATTTGTCAGAACAATGTTTCAAGAACGTTTTTTCTTGTTTATGGGTAATTCCAGCCGAAGTGTCCACACCACATGTACACGACCTTCACGGATTTCATCCAAATTTCGAGGAATGATTGATTTTGCGATTATATGTAAAACTACAAATTTTTGTGTCGATCGGACCACCCCTCGGTTATTGGGGCCTCCCTCTTTTTTTAAGTTTTTGTAAAAATGCTCATTTTGTTTTATTTATATCTCCGTAACTATTATGCTAAAAAACAAACTAATAACTGTTATTTAATGGAAATTGTTCAAAAAACTCATAAAAAATATTATTTTTTGGCAGCAGTGTTGCCAAACATGCTAATTTTTCTTTTTAAAATTTAAATTGCAATTTTCGCTCAATGTAGATATTTTTATTTCAAATATGACCACGTCAACGTGTTTCTCGCACTATTTTACATAAAAAACACTAAAAATCTTAGGGTATTTTGAGCCGTTCCTGAGATACAGCGTTTTGAAACAAAGAACTTCTTGTTTTCTAGTTTTTATACAATATTATATTTCTCCTTCATGTATTTCCTCGTAACTAGCACGGCTAGAAACAATCTACTGGTTGGTAATTGATCAAAAAAATCATAAAAAAATATAATTTCTTGGTGGAAGTGTTGCCAAATATGCATTTTTTTCTTTTTTTATAATAAAATTGCAATTTTCGCTCAATATAGATATTTTAATTTAAAAAATGACCACGCCATCGTGCTCTTCACACTGTTTTACATAAAACCCTAAAAATTCTATGTACACTTAGTAGCAAAAAAGCCGAACAAAATTTTGCTTCCAAAAACGCCTTTCATCCTTTTGTTACTATGTCAATTATCAATATTTTTGGATGAAAATTTTAAAACACTATAACCAATAAATTTGAAGTTTTCTTAACATAAGTGAAAAAAGTCGTTCTATCGGTGCTGCCTCAACTTGGAGTATCAAGAAAATCCAAATTATGTGATGTTGTGAAAGTCTAAAACAGAATAACTTTTAAACAATACTTTAACATCGGTCATTTACAGGTGAATTCAAATGTTCAGAACGATTAATTTGTAACATGAAAAACTGCGCTGCTGAAAAAGGAATCCTATGCTCGTCGAGTCCAAAAAAAGGTAATCCACTGTCAATCGAGGTATTGAACAAGGATGTAAGTAAGGAGTTAGCCGGAAAGAAGAGTGCATAAGCGTACGAGAAGGAAGTATACGCGTTTTGAAACAGAAGCGTTTAATTTTGGCAAATCTTAAAGAAGTATATGCTCTCTTCAAAGCGAAATTCCCAAACGAGAAAATAGGATTTTCAAAGTTTGCGGAAGTACGACCACCAGAATGTGTGTTGGCAGGAGCAGCTGGTTCACATTATGTGTGCGTGTGTGATATTCATGAAAATTTCAGGTTGAAATTTGTAGGAGCCCGCTTTGATCAAATGCAAGTTGATAGCACCAAGCTGTTTGAAACTTATAGGGATATGCTAAAACGATGTCTATGCGACCCACCAACAGAAACATGCTTCTTAAACGCGTGTGAAAACGCTAATTGTGCGGATACAAGCTCTATGAAAGATCTTGTTTGGTCGTATTTTGAAGACAACGACATCAACGAGGTCCAATACAAACATTGGTCTCAGCAAGAGAGATGCAGCCTAATCAACCTTGTTTCGGAGGTTGAACCATTT
Organism: Aedes japonicus; assembly: GCA_034211315.2. Taxonomy (NCBI): domain Eukaryota; kingdom Metazoa; phylum Arthropoda; class Insecta; order Diptera; family Culicidae; genus Aedes; species Aedes japonicus. The sequence goes on from JASCZW010001115.1 coordinate 106,475, forward strand.
GTAGAATCGTTTTTTGATGCTATTTCTGGTGTTCGTAAGCATGACACATTCTAAAACCAAACGGAGTTCTTCAAGTCTAAGCGCGACAATCTCTGCGAGGGTGAGATTATAGTAGTAGCTGATTTCTCAGAAAATTATTCTTTTTGTTTATCAAATCAGTGTTCAATCCGTTCACTACAACAACAGTCAGGTTACGATACATCCATTTGCAGCATATGTGTTACGGGAAGGAGTTGTCGTGCCTCTTAATTTTGTCATAATTTCAGATTCCTTAGAGCACAACACCACCACATTCCACGTATTTCAGCGACACTTCATTCAGTTTGTGGAGAGCAAGATGACTAATCTAACGAAAATTATATATTTTTCCGATGGTGCGGGATCGCAGTATAAAAATCGTTTCAACATTATCAACCTGTTTTTCCACGAGAAAGATTTTGGTGATTCCGCTGAGTGGCACTACTTAACTACAGCACACGGTAAAGGTCCGAGCGATGGATTAGGAGGTACACTTAAAAGATTGGCAACGTGGACAAGTTTGCAGGGCGTAACCATTCAAACACCAAAGCAACTGTATGATTGGGCGTAGACCACTGCAAGCTGAATGTTAAATTTGTGTCGGCTGCAGAATACCATGAAGAAAAGGAGATACTGAAAAACCGTTTCGAATCAGCAGCATCCATTGCTGATGGTATCCGGTCCATGCATACCGCAGTTCCTTCAGGTATCGATTCTATGCTCATGAAAACGGTTTCCAGTTCAACAACAAGTTGCAGGTTCAAAATAGTATTGACAAAAGGCACACAAAAGGAACAACAAAATAATAGTGGATAGAAATTGCGAAATAATAAAGTTTTAAAACATAATTATAATAACGTTTACTTCATTTGATGGATTTTTTTTATTTAAAAATCCGATGAATAAGATGGCGCTGTTGTTGTTCAAATAAACACAGTAATAAATTTAAAAAAGAAGAATTATAGCACATTTGGCAACAATGCCGTCAAGAAAATTATTTTTTATGGTTTTCTTGAACAATTACCTTCAAATAGCATCCAGTATCCACTACATGGATATACATGATATACACTCAGTAGCAAAGAAAAAGCCGTGCAAAATTTTGCTTCCAGAAAACGCCGTGTTGGTCCATGTGGCCAAAATTGTATGTTCTTAAGGTTTATAAATTTTAGTTTTCATAACAAATGTGAAAAAAAGTCGTTGTTGGATATGAAAATTTAAAAAATCCGTATTTCAGTGAAAATTTAGATAACATATTTTAAATTTCTCCTTAGCCAAAAAATACTTAGAAAATAATGTGGGCAAAATTTGAACTGTTTCCACTCGTTAGATATGTTATCTTAATTTTTCACAGAAATACGGATTTTTTAAATTAGTATGTCCAGAAACGACTTTTTTCACTTATGTTAAGAAAACTTCAAATTTATAAACGTTATCAATTTTGGTCACATAAGGTCTGTACATTGGTTATAGTGTTGTAAAATTTTCATCCAAAAATATTGACATAGTAACAAAAGGATGAAAGGCGTTTTTTGGAAGCAAAATTTTGTTCGGCTTTTTTTGCTACTAAGTGTACATAGAATTTTTAGGGTATTTATGTAAAAAAGTGTGAAGAGCACGATGGCGTGGTCATTTTTTAAATTAAAATATCTACATTGAGCGAAAATTGCAATTTTATTATAAAATGAAAAAAATGCATATTTGGCAACACTTCCACCAAGAAATTATATTTTTTTATGATTTTTTTGATCAATTACCAACCAGTAGATTGTTTCTAGCCATGCTAGTTACGGGAAAATACATGAAGGAGAAATATAATATTGTATAAAAACTAGAAAACAAGAAGTTCTTTGTTTCAAAACGCTGTATCTCAGGAACGGCTCAAAATACCCTGAGATTTTTAGTGTTTTGTATGTAAAATAGTGTGAGAAACACGTTGACGTGGTCATATTTAATATCAAAATATCTACATTGAGCGAAAATTGCAATTTAAAATTTTTAAAGAAAAATGAGCATGATTGGCAACACCGCAGCCAAAAAATAATATTTTTTATGAGTTTTTTAAACAATTTCCTTTAAATAACAGTTATTAGTTTGTTTTTTAGCATAATAGTTACGGAGATATAAATAAAACAAAATGAGCATTTTTACAGAAACTTGAAAAAAGGGGGAGGCCCCAATAACCGAGGGGTGGTCCGATCGACACAAAAATTTGTAGTTTTACATATAATCGCAAAAATGAATCATTCCTCAAAATTTGGATGAAATCCGTGAAGGTCATGTCCACATTTTAACTTTTTCTCGGACACTTCGGATGGAATGACCCTTATAGTGTTTCAAAGGGATTTTTTATTTTCAAAGATGTTTCGATGTAATTTTTAAAAGAATAATGAAATAAATCGTGTATTCAAACAAGCTTTATTTATTGCTTATGGCTTTAATCAACCCAAAGAACATAATCTAAAGAACAAATGTACATTTTTTCTAGAACAGTAATCCTTACACATTTTTTTATCGAGTTATCAACTTGTATGGCTTAAGCATTTTGTTATCCAACCTCCCATAAAGATGATACTTATTAGAATCAGATATATCTATTGGGAAATACAAAAAGAAATAGTCATGCTCATTGCACAGTATAGTTTCGATTATCCCGAATATAATTATTCCATCATCTATCATACTAAATGTGGAATGACAACTAGGTTGTCTGGTAGAGCTGTTAGATTCTGTTCCTTCATCTGCTTTGAAAGTGTACCTGTTATATTTTAATACTTTGATAGATTTGAACGGAGTTTTAGGAAACATATGAATTACAGTAACAGGAATTTGAAAGTCTTCTAAATGCTCTGGCTTCAAATTTCTTGTCCAAGTCACAAAAACTGTACTCACTTTCTTGGCAATATCTCCATATATTCAGAATTATATCGTGAATGAGAGAGGACATACTTTGTTGCAATTTGTAGAACAGGTTGTTTGGGCCTTTGATGAAGTTTGCAGAAGCAGATAATTTCTCATCTCCATGCGAAGCGCTAGCATTGAACAGTAATTTTATCAAGGTGGTGCATTCGATCATGCCTTGACCTACCCCGCATGGGGATGCTTGGTAAAAGTTTGTGTGCCTGTTTCGAAACACTACCTTCACAATGCTCCCTCTGCCCAACCTCAAATCCACTTCTATCTCACTTCCACCGCCTGCCGTGACTCCAACGGAACTATCAATACTTTCTCTTATCAACTTTGTTCTAGCAAAAATTGCTTGTTCATACTCCTAGAGCCTCATGGTGATGAGAAATTATTTCCTTCTCAAAAAAAACATCATCACAGATCATTACCCCGCGTATGGGAGAATACAAGGAGAGACTTTATCAGTGTAGTAATTTTATTGCTAGAACGAATAGACATGAAGAGAAAGTGTATTAACAGTTCTGTATAGGGCAACGGCAGGCTTTGAAATTGAAAGAGGTAAGTTTGAAAACGAGTGGAGGGGCATTTGAACGGTAGTATCCGGATCAGGCGCTACAACCCTTTGTCATACTACTCCATGCAGGATAGGCAACCAGGGGAAGTCCCCTGACCGACAAAAGGTTATGCAAACTGGATCGGGCTCAAATACTACCTATTGCTTTTTTCTAGTTCTGAGCGATTTGTCCCTCGCCCAATACTGCCTTTTACACATGAACAAGTCTTTAGAACATGAATACATTGTACACACAAGATAGAATCTGGCCGTAGGTTTTGTCGCCGCTGTTGTCGGTGGTTTTACTCATCGACGAGAAGCTCGAGGAACTGACAACAATACCCTGCTGTATGAACATGATTAGAGTTTATCGAAAAAAAAAAGTCTCTTGCTTACCTGGAATTATTGTTGAGATTCCTCAGATGATTTACCAGGGTGGGCATGAACAGAATCAGTATCCAGTTAGCAACATTCGGATCGGTCAGCTCCCTAACGATGTCCCGGAGGAAGCCGTTGTTAACGGCCGGCAAAGTAAACCTCAAAGGTAAAACAAATTAATCTCACTTGAACTGATGTATAGACACAATTTTTACTTACTTGGGATCGACGAGCATATGGTGTACATTGTTTTTAAAAAACAGCTTATTGTTTCTGAAATTTCTCATGTTTTACATGTACTGAACTACCACAATCAGCCAAACGTTCGAGTCACATATTTATTTTTGTTTTGAGAGCCATGGAGATCAAGGTGGGGTGATCAAACCTTTTAGATGTGGAACAGTGCAGTGATGTGGTACGCTTGAAAAATAAATATTGTGCAGGTGAAAACTAAGAATATTACACGCATGATTGATTTTAAATTCTCTATCTACTCGTTAAATCAAGGTTAATCTGACGTCGATCGTAGTCATAGTAATTACACTGCGATCCGCTAATACATGAAACATAGTAGTACAAAAATGTATAATGTTTCCACCTATACGGTGGTCTTATAATCACCTTGAAAATGCGTAACGTTTGCCAGGTGCACTGATGTGGTGCAGTATGATAAATATCTACTATCACGTCTAAACAAAAAGTCAATGTCGTGTATTGTGTCTGATTATGACCTTATACGACACGCTAGCAAATGACACCATCAATACACCCAGTAGATGGCCGACTTAAAAAAGTCTCAAATCTCGAAAAAATGCCCATATTGTTGTGAAATTTCGTTCCTGTTCGTGTTGGATTTTAGCGCAATCAATGTTTTATTATAAAATGCCTCAAACGAGCCAATAATAGTCGGAATGATGTAAAAGCAAATTAAAAGCCTAAGCCTGGTAAGCTAAAATTAAGCTCTTATATGTAAGTAGAATGAATAGCAGCATCTTTTTTCTCGACAGCGAGTTCTACTAAAACCTGCGCGGTGCCTCGGAAGGAACAGAGTTTCGGGAACAAGCTGTCAAAGAAAACCAATCCTTCTTGCAAATCAATGGTAAGATAATTTGTTAGTATGAAAATGGATATTTTTTTTCCAACCACAAGTGTTTATTCTCAGTTCTGATTCTTTGATCGAGTCAATCTTACAACATAATCTCAACTTTTCAATCAGGAGGTATTTAGACCAACTTGCTCTATAAAACGATTTATTCTCAATCTAAATTTTCCTAGCTTAAACCTAGATCTAAGATTATTAACCGTTTCACATAACATGTGGGTCAAAATACCGCTGTTCCGTACGTTTTTATTCGTCTTTGAGTCAAAACGCCTGGAAGATGCGGTAGTTTAATGCTCTCCTAATTGATTTTACCTCTTTTATTGA